>JAQGAE010000301.1:0-42002 GCA_034696685.1 Julus scandinavius | reverse complement strand
TGTTTTAAAATTTCACCCATTGAAAGTGATAGGGTTGTGATTCACCTTAATTTTTCCACCAAGGGATATATGGACATATACTTGGATGTAGGGAAGGTCCTATATGGAAATGCATGGTCCAGAAATTTTTCCAGATTTTCTGAATAACGGAAATTTCCTGACCTCGAAGGGAAATTTCAGCATAAAACCACCAGGGGGTTTCCTTTTGGTTTCCATACCAAAAGTAATGTTTTGAATTGAATTTTTTTCTGGAAAATGCTTAAAGCTGACCCCACTCTCCTCTTGAGGACGTCTTATTTAAATGGCCCCTTATGTGGAAACTTGAACTTGCACATACGGCTATGTCAGAAATGCAATGTTTAAGTCTCGCACACCACCAGGGGGTGCTGAACCATACCAATAGTAATGTTTTGAATTGAATTTTTTTTGGAAAATACATAAGACTCCTGACCCCACTCTCCTCTTGAGGACGTCTTATTTAAATGGCCCCTTATGTGGACAATGTGGCGTATATGTGGAAACTTGAATTTGCATATACGGCTATGTCAGAAATGCAATGTCAAAGTCTCGCACACCACCAGGGGGTGCTGACCCATACCAAAAGTAATGTTTTGAATTGAATTTTTTCTGGAAAATGCTTAGGAGTGCTAAAATAGGTAAACTATTGAGATTAAACCAAGTTTCAACACCCTCATTTTTTTAATAAAAATCCATCATTGTTTTCCAAATTTCCTCTGATTTTCATGATATTTGCAAACATCAAAATTGTAGGTGTTTCGAGACATACCTGTTGCTGATCCAAACATGTGATACCAGAGTAGAAAACAGGAATCATTGCCCAATTGGGAAAGGGGATAGACAGGAGAGAAGAGACGAGCCTTATCATTCTCCTTCCTAGGACTGGATGCTTCGATGTATAAATAATATCCTGAAATAATATCAAAAGTCAAGAATTTTGGATAAAAACATATAGTGATGATGAATAAAATATTCCAAAACTGACCATCTTTATCAATTCCATAAGTATGGTCATGTGAAGGTCCCGTGCCAATGTGACCAGATGGAGTTGATGAACTGAAGCGTTTCCAGTCAAAATCATCTGTTGAATCGTGGGACCAACCGCAGAGGTCCTCGAGTTCAAAATTGCAGATTAATGGCGGATTTGGCATTAAATCTGAAAAAATGGAAATAAAATATGTTTAGACGTATTAGGTCCTTAAGTGGAAAAATGAGATAGGGCATGTATGGAGATATTTGAACAATCTAGGGTGTATCATGGGTGGAAAAATGATATAGGGCATGTATGGGCATATTTGGACATATACTCGGATGTATATGAGATAGGGCATGTATGGGGATATTTGGACATATACTCGGGTGTATCATGGGTGGAAAATTAAGATTGGGCATGTCTGGAGATATTTGGACATATACTCGGGTGTATCATGGGTGGAAAAATGAGATAGGGCATGTATGGGGATATCTGGACATATACTCGGGTGTATCATGGGTGGAAAATGAGATAGGGCATGTATGGGGATATTTGGACATATACTCGAGTGAATCATGGATGGAAAAATGAGATAGGGCATGTATGGGGATATTTGGACATATACTCTGGAGTATCATGGGTGGAAAAATGAGATAGGGGATGTTTGGACATATACTCGGGTGTATCATAGGTGGAAAATGAGATAGGGCATGTATGGGGATATTTGGACATATACTCGGGTGTACCATGGGTGGAAAAATGATATAGGCTAAGCATGGAGATATTTGGACACATACTCGAGTGTATTATGGGTAAAAAAATGATGTAGGGCATGTATGGGGATATTTGGACATATACTCGGGTGTATCATAGGTGGAAAAATAAGATAGGGCATGTATGGAGATATTTGGACACATACTCGGGTGTATCATGGGTGGAAAAATGAGATAGGGCATGTATGGAAATCCCCTTACTTTGGCAAGTAGGTGCAGTGGTATTCCAGCGAATTCCATCACAGGCAAGGACGGGCCAGGCACTTATTTCATATCCAGGATCGCACTTGAAGCGCATGAGGGCCCCTCGCATGTTTGGAGACATCTGGCTGTGGGGTGATGGAACCAACGATGGGCAACCACGAGCTATGAATCAAACAAATTTGTACAAAGTGTTCGCAAATGATAATAAACAGCAGAATACCACTCACTGATGCACATGGGAGGGTCATCGTTCCAATGGCCACGAACACAAGTGATGTACCGACGACCGATGAGCTGGTATCCCGAGAGACACACAAATTTGGCAGTGCGCCCTCGGGCCCTTATGTTCACTCTTCCATTTGGTATGGACATACCTGGACAGTGCATGGGATTGGCTGAAAAAATCATTTAGTTGCTTGAAATCAGTTTGCAACGATAAGTACTTCAAGGAATGGTTCAACTACTGGTGACCGATTTCTCATTTTTGGAGGTACTTTTAAAATTTGAAAACATGTTCAGACATGCCTGAACCTGTTTAAACATGTTTGATCAAATTAACAGTTTGAACAAATTAGAAATCCATATCTGTTTGAACATTCAGACTTGTCTTTACCTATTCAAGTGTGTTGGAAACATTTGGGAGCATGTTTTGGAATTTTCAGCGAAACTACCAAAATTCGAAAACATGTCCATACATGTCTAAACTTATTCAATGCTGGAAGATTTTATATAAATGAAAAGGAAATTTACCAGGTGCTGCAGAAGCTACGGCATTATTCATTGAAATTATTAAGAATGAAGACAGAACTGTCATGGAAAACATGGCCGCTCGCATATTTAATGCGTAGTTTGATTGACTCATCTATAAAATAAGCAAATTTATTTCGTATAATTAATTAGTTTTATTGAAGGGAAAACTGGTAATTTAATTACATTAGAACAATTGTGAAAATTACTAAAAATGTGTAACTAGATGATGCAAGATTTGGCAAGACTATATAAAAAAATTAAATTTAGTTTATAAAAAAATTAAATCAAAACAAGGCAATAATTAAAATATTTATAATTAATATGAAATTTTTACGAAAATCAGGAGTAACCTTAGATTCGTTATTATTTGAAAAAGTATGAAAACTTTATGCTTGAAACCATTCAAAGACTAGATTATACAAGTACTTGTATCTAAGTACTCAAATTTGTGCATATTTTGTTCAAAACTTCGTACATATTTCTCAAAAATTCATTCCCAAATAACAACTTAAATAATAAAGTTGTTAATATAAAATTAATTTCTCTTTATTTCTATATGAAAAATTATGATGTTTTTTATACCATTTTATAGGCAGTAATTAAAATAATTATAATTAATATAAAAAAATTATGAAAATCAAAACTAGTTGTATTTTTATTCCCCATTATTTCAAAAAGTATCTAAACTGCATGCATTTTTTGTAAAAGTATTTTTTACAAAATTTGTAAAGGATTAAATTATATCTAAGTACTCAAACTTATGCATACTTTTCAAAAATTTGTTCCCAAATAATTTGCAAAATGATAAAGTTGATAATATAAAATTAATTCTAATCCAGTTTGAAATTTTGTAAAATAATTTAGAATGAATTAAGCAATGAAAGCTCGAAATTTCAAAAATTCTAATACAGCACATCAACAAAACATGAAAATCACATGCATTCAAAATATGGAAAGTAAGTAAATTAAATTACCTTAACAGAGTTTAGCATAAAAACGTTCCTTAACACCACAATTCAGCAAACTGTTAATGGATGGAAACTAGTAAGAAGTTAAGAAGGAACAGCAGTATAGACCTTTGCTCTTTTTTGTAATCTACAACACCGGAAAAAGGACCACTTCCGACATGAATGAAATACCAAGTTCTGGCAGCCCGCTCTTAAATGGGCCAATCAAATACAACTGATTAAATAGCCTTCGACCAATCATGGCCGACTAGAAGTTTATCTTGGGCATCTTGGCACGTGCCACAATTTCCAAAGATGGCCCAATGTCCGGTTTTCTATTTTGCCAAAACATTTGCACAAATCTTACAAGTTCCTAAAAGGATTTTATTTGTAAAACATGATTTTTGAACATAATGTCCAATTATGCTTATTAACTTTTCAAGCATCCAAAAATGGTTTATTAGTGACCTAAGATTCACAAGAAATAGGATTGCAATGATCGGAAAGGAAATGGTGAAATCTTTGGAGGGAAGAGGCAGTAGACTAACAGATTCTTTAACAGATTGGGATTTCCTGTAATTAAAATCCCAAGTGGGCTAATGGACAAAAATAAAAAAAATTAGGCTGTATGAAGAGGGTGAAAATCCCTTTATCTTGAAGGTGCACACAGTTTCCGTCAATGGATGAGGTCTGAAACTACATATGAATGATAAATTTAAACAAATATGATAAAGGGTCCTTGGATTCTAAAGACACTTCAATGCTGATGATGGATAAACGCTAAGTGATCAAATCGTATTAAGTGGATGATGAATTAAGTTAATATCCGGAAATTTTGAAAACTAGCACGACACTTCTGAGAAAATTACGTCTAGTAGATCCTTTTGATTTTCATATGAGCATGAACAAGTACATTCTTAATCATACTCAAGAATAATGACTATTGTGTCAGAATTTTTATTCCTGGGCTCATGTCTCTTTTGTATAAAGTAAAAAATTGCAAAAAATTCATCCAAATGACGTCATTTATCTGCAGAAATTTATCACTTTTACCATTTAAAAACTGCCTTAAAATAACGTCATCAAGTCCGTACATTTTGAAAAAATAACCAGAATTTGTGGGGTTTTTTTAAATTTAAATATGGCGTCATTTTGTGAGAATAACACTATCACGAATTGGCAACCGTGAATTTAGAATAAGGAGGGCAAGGTTTCTGAAATACATGTAAGGTCTTGTTTTCGGAAATATGATATACTTGTTGGACTATGGCGTCACAAGAATGGCTTAATGACGTCATATTTAGATGACTTTGTTGTAGGTAATTAAGGATTTGACTAATTAAAATTAATATTAATTTAACAAAAATGGGTGGAGCTCGATCCATATTTGGAAATTGTTCAAAATAGGAAACCTAAGTATATACTCAAGCTGTCCCGTAAATTTACTGGAAAAAATTAAATGATTTTCAAGGACCTTACCACAACATGTTTCCAAAGAATGTACACATGTTCTATTAATTACGTATTTGGACCAATGAAAATAAATATTAATTTGACAAAAATGGGTGGAGCTCCATATTTGGAAATTGTTCAAAATATAGGAAGCCTAAGTATATATACTCAAGGTGTCCAGTAAATTAGCTGGAAAAATTCAAGGGCCATTCAAAAAGGACGTCCCCGAAAAGAAAAAAAACAAAGGGCGAGTATGTCAACTTTCCAATTGAAAAAATGTATTTTTCATAAAAATGAAAAATTTAGATATGAGGAATTTAGATTAGTAAAGTAGTCTGTGTAATGTTGAAAAACACATTTTTTCGGAAATTAAGAAAGATTAATTTTGTAAATATGCTAATTACTAATCAATAGTATATAAATAATAATACATTAAACATGTTAAAAAGAGTATTTCGTTAATATAATTATCAATTTTAATATACTCTGGATTAAACTTATGATTATAGACGTTCAACTATATATTGAATTTTTTTAGCAAAATATTGTGAAATAACTTTCTTATGATACAGCTAACATTTCAACAAAAGCACTTTTTTAAAAAAACAAACATAAAAAACAATACATATATCTGTATGATAAAACAAAATGGAGAAACACTTTTAGAGAACTATAAGTGTCCTTGCAAAATGTAACTTTAAACATCCATATTTTAATTTCTGTTTTATTCGAAATGTGCTTTTAACAACAACAAAAAAAGCCCACTTAAGGACTAATTTTACTTACTAATAGTTAAAGAAAATTAAATTATCGTTACTAACAAACATAACCAAAACTTAAAAAGTTAAAACGTATTTAAGCAACTTTACATAATTTTTATAAATTAAAAAATTTGATCGGCATCTTGAGGACAAGCTTTTTAAACCAAAAATTATTTAAAAAAAGACTTACTTTAATTCTGTACTCTCAATTTTTAGTATAGCTTGCGTCGATAAAATCGTGGCGTAGGATTAAGGTAAGGCGAAAGTTTAATAGGGGAAACCACTGGAAGGGACCTCCAAGTGGCATTACCGTTAACGGAGTGCTCTGGTGATAAGTTCGCAAGGTCCTCATGGACCGAAACATTCCTCGAGCGAGCTGCTGATGGGTCAGCATAATCCAAAATGTCCAATCCAGCTGATACCTGAAAGTTGAAACACCATAAATGAACATTTAAAGGTCCCAGAAAGGGCCCATTCAAATAAGACTCATGATCGTCACATGTCTATGACATGATGTGAAAAAAAAACATGAAATATTTGTACATTTACCTGCAGAGGTGGGCTGAAAAGCGGTGGTATCGGTGAGGCAGGATAGAGTTGTCTTCTTTTCGCTATGGGACCATCGGAAGTCGCAAAAGAATCCGTTTTTTGCAAATTGTTCTGGCAATCGCATTTTTCTGAGAAATCTTCTATTAAGAATAATCCGTTTTCGGTGTTATGGCGGTCGGAATAGACAACTGAAAGTGGTCGGGAGAGTTGGAAAGGAATTTTCACTCTGTGGTCAACTGGATCGCACGATGGCTGAGATCCCGAAGGACTAATCGGCGGCTGGATGTCACCATCAGCGTATTTCATTATGTCTGCCATCCAGGAAATCAAATGATAAAATGTGTAGTAATCAAATTAACATCACTTACTTACAAAACGTAAGCATATACCTTCTTGATGGACAGCGTGATCAGTTGGATCGTCATAAAAACAACCGTTGGGCCCTAATTGGGATATGACATTGGCTTTGAACCTATATTTTTTAAAACTGAACTGGTTAAGTGTAAATTGTAAAACCTGTAAATTGGTAATCAATAGGGTTTAACACAAATCTATCAAATAGATCTGAATCATTTGAACTCAAGGTCGTAATATTGGGGGAATCATGGGGATAGATTCTCCTTCCCCCTCCCCCTCATCCCCCCCGAAATCCAAGAAATTCTACAAATTTCAACCCGAATCGACAAAATACAAGGGAAATTGCGCTTTTGCATTAAAAGTGAGATTGTCTAATGGATTTTTTTTAAGATAAAAACGCACTTTTTGTAAGTTTTTCTCACGCACTTTTTCTATGATAAAAACGCAAATTTTCAATGGTAAAAAAAACAAATTTTCTTTGGAAAAAACGCGATTTTTCTAAGGTAAAAACGCTAATTTTCTACGATAAAAACGCATATTTTCTTGGTAAAAAGCACATTTTCTTTGGTCAAATTTGCTATTGTAAAAACGCAAATTTTCGTGAATTGACCTAAGCCATTATATTAATTTTGAAATATTACTACTAGAAACACCAGATAAAGATACCTTTGTCGGTGGACTCGTTGCAAATGCTGTCTAATTTTCTCGAAATACAGATCACCTGCACAAAGAAGATGAAATATTAAGCAAGATTCTATACTGTCATTACTCAAGATTCGAGCATTTCAAGGATTATTCTTTGCATTTTCAAGGACCCCTCGCACTAATAATTACCACAAATTACACAATATTTGTCAAACAAGTCAGAATTTGTAAGAAAAAGGTTTTTTGTTTTTCATATAGAATTTTTCTAATAAACAGAAATGTCCTCACGCAGACAGGAAATTCCAGCATATACAAGAATTTTAAGTACAATTCCAGACTTTTTCGAAACAGCACGGGCATCCCATAACAGTACTTACCGTTAGTTCCATCTTTGTTTTGCCGCAAATCTCTTAATTTTTTGCTGATGGTTGTGAGTAAGTCTTTGGTTACATTCTCCCATACACCACTCTAAAAATAATATATTTTTAAATAGAAGCAGTTCAAGACAACCACATTTTCTTGAATAGATTATGCGTAATAGTCAACTGATATTTTCGCAATTGTACAAGCAAGAACAATCCTATAGTCGACATGAATGAACAGCCTTAATAATTCAAAATGTCCCTTAATCAAGGGCTGATAGTTAGGACATACTTACAGGAACCTCTATGTTAGATGTCGGGCTTGCGTGACGTGAAACTCGAACACATGCCGAGGAAATGGTATCACTAATCATGTCAGGTTGGTCACCACTTGAAGCATAAACGTTTTTTATATTTAAAAAAATGTCAATAAAGGATTAAATTTTGCAAGTTTACGACAGTAGACAAAGATCATACTGTGATTCGCCTTGTCTGGGTGGTTTTCTCGTTTTCTTGGTGGAATTACTACTGGTGACACTCTTCGCCGAGGTCTCCGACGACGATTTTCCGGAATTTCCTTGGGAAATGGCTTCTTTCCTGCTAGGATTCAAAGTTGTTATCTTATTTTGGAAAATGACCTCCTCCTTTGCTTCGAGTTCTGCATGCTTAACAGACTTGTGGTCACAATTGGCTAAATCAATAATCTTGTGCAGGTCTTCATTCGCTCGTGCCGCACTTTCTTCGGTTTGCTTAAAATAAACGTCTGGAAAACGTAACCTTGTTTTAATAACATCATTTATATCTACAATATGGAGCACGAAATCATCGAAACATTACAGTTAAATGAAATCCTAACCACAAAGTTGGTAGCCAGAGAATTGTTATATACGGAACTATTCCATAATTTGGCTTGCACTGTAGTTAGGACGTCCCTATGAATTTTGGCATGGCCCTAAATATTTACCTCTGGACACCCGCAAAGAAGTTTTTCCAAAAGCATACAAGCCCTTCTTCTGCTGTGAATACGAACGATTTATTTGCATAAAATGGTTAGTGAATAAATCATAACTTTATAGTGTGCTCCATAAAAATCCTCTAATCAATTTGTATGGTTTATTGACCAAATTACACCGATTTTTAGAGATGTTACTGACAAAAATCAACTATGGCATTTTCTGCTTGAACCTACTGTAATTCTGCTACTCTGATTCCCATTAGGGCTGAATGCATGAGCAGGCATTAATGAACATTTCTGGAAAGACAGAACATATCAGCTGAAATAATTAAGTTCAGAACTGAGTAGGCTATATACATGAACTTGAGCTAGCTATATAGTAGGAAAATATGGGCAGTATACTGTCAAGACACTACACTCCTCGAAAGCTTAGTTCGATCTTACCTGTGTTTTAGGACGTTCCCGTTTTCTTTTTGGCTTAGAGTTTATTTGGCCATCACTAGATTGATTTGAGACAATGTGTGACATCTTCTTTTTGACAACGGAACTCATTTTGACACTAGACAGCTCAGTAATAAAGCATTACAACAGTTTTTGATTCACACAAATAGAAATTAACAGAAAAGGTGCGCAGCATGCAGAAAGACTAAAAAAGAACAACGGCCGCCATGTTGGGACACAACAATTATCCATGACGAATGCCGATGGCTTGTAAAACGTACATTGATCAAACGCTTTCCTAAAATTCATAGATGTTAAACAACCTCCCACAGCTGCATATATTTTCTACAAATATAATTTAGTAGCCAAGTTTGGTTTATTTATTGAACTAAGCGAGGTTATCGGATTTTAACTCGGCTAACCAATCGATCATCTAATGCAAAAATAAATTTTATTCGGGCTTTATTTTTATGTTTTTCTATTTTACTCACTAAAACAATACACATTGCACAAAAATAAAACACCACTATAATTAACTTTATTTTTCTTTCGATCAGTAAATATTTAATTAAACGTTTCACGGTTTCATATAGATTTCCCGAATTTAGTTAACAAAATTCTTCACTGGCACAAATCTCAATTAACCAGTATAATCTGACTGATTTTAATAAAATATCCCAAAGCTAAACTAAAATCAAATTGTCTTAATAACACTAAACATACAGTGTAAATGTATAACTTCCAAATAACACGTAATAAAATACAAATAATATATAATTTATTTCCAAGATGGAAGCCAACATTTCATTTCGGCATCAGATTACAAGTTTCGCCTTTAAATTACATATCTCCGAAATGAACCAATCACATTCGCGAGCTATTCAACGCCTAGCCGCACTTAAAATAGTTACATAACGATGCCATTAGATGGCGATACCAGTTCCATATCATCAAAAGCAATCGTTACCATGACAACAGCATCCCCAGCTGTCAATAATAAAAGACCAGGGGGAATTTCCAAGATGGAAGCCAACATTTCATTTCGGCATCAGATTACAAGTTTCGCCTTTATATTCCATGTCTCCAAAATGAACCAATCACATTCGCGTGCTAGTCTACGCCTATCCGCACTTGAAATAGTTGCATAACGATGTTATTAGATGGCGACACCAGTCCCATATCATGAAAACCAAAGGAGGGGGTCCTCCGTTACCATGACAACAACATCCCCAGCTGTCAATAATAAAAGATGAGGGGGGATGCTAAGAGGGGATGGGTTTAGGTCCAAAACCCTCCGAATTTTCCCCTCTGTACGCGTCGCTTTTGATCAGTATGTCGTCCGACGGCGACATTAAACTTTTTTGCTGTTCATTTTCATTGCCAGTGTGCAGCTAGTCATTTCTGAAATCAGCTTTTTATGCAGTGGTTGTTGTTCTGTCTGGTCGTGCAAACTATAGTGCAACATTTTGGTGCAATGAATCCAAAATAGTGACTAACCTAAACTGGTGTCTATCAGGCTAATGATACACCAAATAGGAACGAGCAGTGATATATTCTCTCTCTCCTACACAATAGGCATTGTTTGCTCTGGAAACGTAGAAGATAAAGACTGATAATCAGCAGGACGACGACGATGATAACGTCCAAATATTACAACTAATCGACTAATCGTGCTAAATATTGCATAAGTATATTTTAAAACAATAGAAGAACAGTGGAAGTTTTCTTTAGTTTTTGGACTTAAATTTGAACACTAATTTGAAATCTACATTTGCATTGGAATAGCCTCTGATCTCATAACATTAAGGTAAGAATTCATCATTAAGATTAACAATTTTCTACATTACTTAATTTATTAGTTTTCAATGTGTCATAAATTTTATGACAATCTCTGATAATCATCAATTAAAGTTTTAAAAAACCGGGCATATACTAGTTGTAGTTACGAAATGGATTTCTAACCAGTTGAAAACAGATTGTATCCATGCAAGTTCTATCCAAATCGGTTGAAATGTGGTCACGGAATGGATTTCTACCTAATTTATCTAAATTTTATATCCAAATTGGTTGAAATGTGGTCACGGAATGGATTTTAACCTAATTTATCTAAATTCTATATCCAAATCGGTTGAAATGTGGTCACGGAATGGATTTCAACCTATTTATTTAAATTCTATATCCAAATCGGATGAAATGTGGTCATGGAATGGATTTCAACCTAATTTATCTAAATTCTATAATCAAATCGGTTGAAATGTGGTCACGGAATGGATTTCAACCTGGTTGAAAACCCAATTTATCTAAATTTTATCCAAATCGGCTGAATGTGCCCAATATATATGCTGTTTTCAACTAGCTTAAAAGGTAGTCACGGAATGGATTTCAACCTAGTTGAAAACCCTGTTTAGATAAATTCTATCCAAATCGGTTGAAATCTATTCCGTGACTCTAGCTATTATGACAACCTGCTGGTCATAAAGTTTCGTATGACACAAATTTACTTGAATTTACTTAATCGCACCGTTTATAATCTTAAACATACACCATGTTTAAATTCCACTTTGATAAAAAACTGTTTTAGCCAGAAGTACCTTTTGTAAATTAGGTTAAGTTGACATTTTAGAAATTCTACCTTAATTTAATCCTTCTGTAAATTTATAAAAGCCAGTGATAAATTTCACTGAATGGGCCATAGAACATTGATTAAATGAAAAGCCCTAACCATTTCTGATTTACCCTGTACAAACTTGATTTCGTTGTTGTTATGTATGACTAAATAGCCAAGGTATGACCATAACTAATCCACCCGAATTCGTAATTGAAGGCCATCGGGAATTGCATTTCCTAACGAGGCCCCCTTAACCTTAATACCAAAACACCCTTTCAATTATCAAAACATTAACAAACAAACAACCAGCGTAAATCCAGACTGCTAATTTGGATGAAAAATTTCTGGCCGATTTGGACTTTTGTCAACAGGATGCTACTTTTGAAAAAGATCCATTTACCAAAAAATACCTGGCGTCAACTTACAAAAAAAGAGCAACTATGGCGATTGAAATATTTGAATCCCTCTCGACCCTAGCTTTCGTATACGATAATTGGAGCAATAAAAATAATCTAAGGTCGTAAAAATACACAAACACTGCTGGGTTTTAATAGTGTTTACACTCTATAAATCCAATCCAACATTTGCACCACGATGATTTAAATTGTGAAACCATCCGGCAACAAAGCAGAAATAAACAACTTGGGGATCCTAACCTCACTTAAAAATTTCGAACATTTTAACCGATTTGGATGAAATTTATTTGCAAATCAGTTTTCAACTAGGTTGAAATCCATTCCGTGACTACGGCTAATCTATAAATTACTAATGCAAAATTTATTGAAAATCTAGTATAATTTAGTTGTAAGCAGAAGTTATGAAGCGAGCGCATGCGCACATGAACATTTCAACCGATTTGGATAAAATTTACATGAAAATCGGTTTTCAACTAGGTTGAAATCCATTCCGTGACTACGGCTAATCTATAGATTACTAATGCACAATTTATTTGAAAGCAGAAGTCATGAAGCGAGCGCATGCGCACATGAACATTTCAACCGATTTGGATAAAATGTATATGAAAATCGGTTTTCAACTAGGTTGAAATCCATTCCGTACACATTTCACAGCTGGTTTAGATAAAATTTATTCATTTCAGTTTTGCTGAAATCCATTACGTGCGGATTTCAGCCGGTTTGGATAGAATTTATGGAGCTCAGCTTTGTTGAAATCCATTCCGTGACTACGGCTAATCTACAGATTACTAATGTACAATTTAGTTGAAAGCAGAAGTCATGAAGCGAGCGCATGCGCACATGAACATTTCAACCGATTTGGATGAAATTTATATGCAAATCGGTTTTCAACTAGGTTGAAAATGCAAAATGTATTGAAAATCTAGTACAATTTAGTTGAAAGCAGAAGTCATGAAGCGAGCGCATGCGCACATGAATATTTCAACCGATTTGGATGAAATTTATATGCAAATCGGTTTTCAGCTAGGTTTAAATCCATTCTGTGACTACAGTTATCGCGTTAATTATTATTACATCTTCAAATCAATAGATGTTAGACTTATAGATAATGTTCGAAATTTTAATTCTGACTATTTCAAACAGGCTTATCAGAAAGTACCAATGGAAAGTTTAGAAACCAAAAGCCATGTGATAAAAAGGCTAACAAGCCGTTTAGAGAAGTTTGTACGTGTAGGTGAATGACGTCATTCCCTGCATTAAACATGAGATCATTGTAACGAAGGGTCATAGCACTGATGCCCCCACTGTTGCTGACCCCGCGTTCAATAAAAGGATTTACTCTGAATAAATATCGTTTACGAGACCCTGGTTTAAACACACAAAAAACCCTCGTGCGATTGATCCGATTTTGTGTAACCCCATCATCATGTGACTCATCATGACGTCACGGTTGAAAATTATGCAGGACTAATCCACGATAGCCATCATGTTGCCTAGTAGCGCCAGATTAAGGTGATAACAAAGAGTTATTGATTGCAATTGGTTCTCTGGAATTTCCAATGATTGTATACATTGGATCCATATTAAATTGAAGATCCATTTGAAACTTCTTAATCTACGATTAAATTTAACTGAGCATATTGGTATACAAGGCCAAATAAAGCTTCACAGTATATGTTTTTGTAATACAAATATAGGGACCCTGCCTATAAAAGCCTGAATATCAAAACTATACCTGGGATTAACCCTAGAACAGTGTGAACAATGCCAGGGAAAGTCCCCTCGTTATCCGTAGTATCTCGTATATATATTTATAAATTTTTAGGGATATTTTTTAGTTTTTAGAAATAGATTTCGGTTTTTAGGAATATATTTCAGTTTTTAAGGATATATTTCAGTTTATAGGAATATGTTTCAGTTTATATGAAAATATTTCAGTATTTACGGATATATTTCAGTATTTAGGAATAGATTTCAGTTTTAGGGATATATTTCAGTATTTACGGATATATTTCAGTATTTACGGGTATATTTCAGTATTTAGGAATAGATTTCAGTTTACAGGAACATATTTCAGTTTTAGGGATATATTTCAGTTTTTAGGGATATAGTTCAGTTTTTAGGAATATATTTCAGTTTTTAAGGATATATTTCAGTTTATATAAATATTTTTGAGTTTTTAGGAATATGTATCAGTTTATATGAATATATTTCAGTATTTAAGGACAGATTTCAGTTTACAGGAATATATTTCAGCTTTTAGGGATAAATTTCAGTATTTAGGAATGGATTTCATAGATGTGTGATGATCATGTACTGATGATGACACGCTGATACATTTACATGTAAAGTAACAATAGGGGCCATTCAAAAAGGGCGTCCCCAATATCTCTACGGGCCATCCCCCCCTTATAGACGTCCTCAATTATTTTTTTTGAAAAGTAGGTTGTCCAGAAAATTTGTTGGAACATATAAAGGCCCATCCTATAAATTCCAGCATAATATTGGCGTTTAACACAAATTTAGGCAAAATACATTTGGGACTGGGGACATTTCTTCTGGAGTCCCTCCCCCCTTTCACTGACCATTAAAGCTCAATGAAACAGATAATCCAAAAACTGAAAAACTCCATCATTAGTGGACGTCCATAATAAATTTCTCTCTCTTCCCACCCCTCTTGAGGACGTCCTTTTTGAATAGCCCCCTTAGCAAGAATTCCATTGCCAATTCTCAATTTGTTTAAAAACAACCTAAACAACTTTAAAATTTTACAAAAATGTCAGTTATCTTATGACTGATGAATCATTTCACGTGAAGTGATTCAACTTTTATCATTAAAATCATTTTACCTGATAAAACTAAAATATATCCTTAAAATAATTGTGATTCGTGCTTTTTAAATTTCGAGCATTAATCTTACTGAAATGGAATGTAGCTCCAACCGGAAATGCTTATTTGGGTGGCGGACATGAATGCACTATTATTTTCATATTGGTCTAATTTCTAATACTTTTTTTTAATTATTAATTTTGGGGTTACTTAACCTCCAGAATCGAATAATATCTCCATTTTTAAAAAATATGATATGGTGCCAAAAGATCAATTTAAAAAAGTGTGCCTTAATTTTGAAATTTCATGTGGACATTTCTGCACATTTCTATTAATAAATAATGATGAATCACACCAATTATGTCGATACAAAGATTTGCACAAACATGACATACTGATACCAGAAATTCTGATACAACATTTGATAGTGGAAGGTTCTGACGACAATCAAGAGTGACAGGATTGGCTTAGGTTGTTATCAAATATTGTGACAATTTACTAGAAAGATTTTTTGATCGTGGCATTTATTTCACTAAGCCTGTATTCTCAAATTTTCAACGCCCAACATTGTAATCCTACAATTAAAGGATAGATATATACCAACACGTGACCTTACCAAATCAAATCAGGGTGACGTTATAGATTAGATTTTAGGTAGAATTTTCCAAATAACTACAGGTGTCATAAATAACACGAACATTTGAGTAAATATTGCTAAACAGCCTGGTATTTTATTTGTTTCCATTAGTTTGACAATTGGATACATTTTTCCATCAACATAAATGCCTTCATATCAGTCCACATCGTCGAACTATGATCGTGACAGGGACAACGGCGACGTGACATCTCTCAAAAGTGAAAAACTAGGAAAAATGCCGAAAACAAACCATTTTCTACTGCCATCACTGTTTTTGGAAATTTCCATTTTGGCATGTTTAGCAGTATTCGCATACTATTTAAGGTATAAGTACATTCTATATAGGCCTAACGCCCTTACTTACACTGTATTAAATGTCTCATCTTCTGTCCATTTCTTTCAGATTTACGGATGTTTTCAGAGTCTTCCGACATTATTACATGTGTGGTTCTAATCAGTACAACTATCCCTACCCATATCAAACAGATGAAAGTGTAGTTATCGATAAAGTGACCGTCTATGTAAACGACTACGAACTGTACATCTTTAGTGCCCTTCTGCCGCCATTAATGGTAGGTATACTAGTACGCCATCTGGCGAAAAGGTCAATTTTTCTATTCGTATATATATATAAGATTTTCAGAATTTCTACTCGGAATTTGCATACTTGGCATAGTTTGAAAATGTATTACTAAATTTCTGTGATGAAACTCTAAAAATCTAGCTATCTGTTAACGGTTTTGTATTACAAACGCTTGAAGATTGAACAAACTAAATGAAATTGCAAATGGCGGCATTTCAGCAGACTATCCTAGAAAAAACATGGCGTTATCTATCTATTTTTCGATCTTTTTAATCGTTTTTAACTCTGTGAACTGTTTGCAAATGTATTGGAGAGGATAATTCTAACGTAATCTTTAATTAGAGAATTTTATTCTACATTTATTTCTTAAGTCCTTTAAAAAAAAAAAAAAAAAAAAAAAAAAAGCGATGGACTAAGTCAGATTATGTACGAATGTACCGAACCTTGCTTTGTGTGACTCTGCCTACTTGGCAAATGGATTTGTTTGTATTTTTTTGGTAATTTATAATAGATGTGAAAAGAGAGGAAGGAACACATACCGAACCTGAGTTTAGTCTTTGGTATTACATAAAAAAATCTCTGCTTCATTCAAAAAACCTATTTCAGAAACTGTGAAAAGAAGTTATGTTATAACCAGTGACATAACGACAAATTGTGGGCCCAAAAGCCAAATTTATTTTGGGGCTCCTTGCTGCTGTTTTACAGTAATGGGTTTCTCAGTGATTAGCCGTTGCAACGCACCATACTGAACTTGGACCCTAAGCCAAAAAAAGATGTAGTCCTACAACAAAAATCAGATATATGGGCCCTCGTAAGACACATTCAAGCCTGAGGCCCCTATCCATATTAGAAGAAATAAAAAAGCTACCGTGACTTTGGTAGCTACCTATCATCACTTTTTCCTCCTCAAAAATACAAATTCGCGCAAATTAATGTCATTGTAGCAAATTTATTTGACATGAGTACAAATGTTGTGCTTTTTATTCTTTCAGTTCATCCTGGGCGAGATCATCTACAAGTTCTGTGGTCCATCTTCAAGGAAAGTCATCAGCACCTTAAACGATTCATTCAAGATTCCATTGTTCGTGCGACGAATGTTCCGCTTCATCGGTGAGTGTTGTGAGAACACATTTTGTAGATTTTGGCATTGGAAGACATCTCTCTTAACATATTGGTATTTTGATACAGGAACGTTTTGGCTCGGATATCTCATCACCTCCATCTTGACAGACTCTATTAAATTGCTGAGTGGCACTCCACGTCCGTATCTTCACAACGCTCCAGATTATGACACATACGTTAGAAAAATGTCCGTTGAATCATCTCCAGATTTGTGGTGTTACTTGGCCGCTGATATAACCACTGTTTTGCGAAACGCTCTGTGAGTATGCATACATGCATGGGTATCGAGCACCGCATTTAAGAAAGTAACACTAATGCCTGTGTTCTCGTTTTTAGAATGTCGTTTCCATCATTCTATGCCACCATATCTGCGTACGCTGCTACATTTGCCATTGTAAGTATAACTTTTTATCATCTTCCTACCTGCTATGTCGCCAAAAATTCAAAACCCTTCCAATTTAAAATCCCAATCATGTCAGAATATTGAAGATATTTCATCGAGTCAGAATGCTCCATAAGATACCGCTATCGCATTCTCTGTAATATTGCAAAAATAACTAAAGAACTTTGCTCTTGATTATAAAAATCCTGACGATAAAGAAAGTTGATTATCAGAAGTCGGTAGTGCAGAATCATAACACAAGTACCGATTCCGATAATTAACGCCATGACTCGTATCACTATCATTCTATAGAATATACACTTGCTGACAGTCTAGATACGAGTGCCTAAAAGTCAAGATGCACTGTTTATCTGATAAATCTGACAAGTAGTCGAATGAAACTAGGCCGTTTAGAAAATAAAATGGATTTTACAAGAATACAATTCAAAGTTTATAATATCCCTAGAACTGTTTGTTGGACTCTAATTCTAGAAGGTTTATGGCCAAAACATAACTTCTCACAAACATTTCAAAACTCTCGAACTTCTGGAATCCCTGCTACAAGTGTGAATTCATCGTCTAAAACAAATTTCCACCTTCTGATTTTGTTTCCCGTAGTGCTATGTTCAGGTTATCTTGGACTTCCATGGCAATTACTTCCTACGGCCCCTCATCTCGGCTGCTTTGGCCGGCATGGCCCTAATGGCCGGTTACACCCGTTGGATGCTCTACATGAACGGCTGGGAAGACATTCTCATAGGCTACATTGTCGGCATCGCCATTGCGCTTTACGTGGTAAGTTCCCAGTTGATCTTGTTGTAGATAGCTTGAGGCAAATTCAACATCTTATTAATCATTGCCATGCTCCAATAATCCGTTGGAAGACTGTCAGGAAAACCATTGTTAAATTCCAGACCAATCTCGACAATCCTTGCTGTAACATTTTCTTTGAACGTGGAAGACGAGCATGTTCGCCAGTTCTCCTGTAGGACTCCCAGGACAATTCAGAATCCTCCAAGTTTCCAATTTTGATTTCTCTTTGCAGTCCTTCGGCATTCTGAACGGATTCAAAGAACACGCAGAGCCGGAACCCGCATCGGGAAGGTACGGCGGCGAACATGGATATGGGCCGAACGCCCTCGAGGCACGGCCCGGTTTCTTCCGCTTTCTCCCTCGTATAAGGACCAACCTGACGGGTCCTCGGCGTTTCGACCCCTACCAGGGATCCGTGTACGGCAACAACCACGCCCTGGATCAGCAAACCTTCAGCTCTAACCCAGCCTACCCGCAGAGCACCACAACCTTCAATCAACCCAACTCCGAGTTCCAGACTGACCTGCAGACCACGGTGCAGAACTTCGGTAAGAAAGTTAAAACGGGACCGACCACGGCCAGCAATCAGTCTTTTTAGGCGAGGGACGCGAACGTATTTGGGCAGACAGGGTAGCCTCGCTGGGGCATTTTGCGCACAGATTCTTCAACTCTTGCATGTTCTCCCATTCGCAGGTTCTAGTCAGCCGTACGGGCAGTAAGCGGTCATTCTGGGTGCATGGACTGGTATTGCCAGTGGAGTTGCAGGAGGACTCAGGCCCTAGCCCCAACCGACCCGAACTATAGTGCATGCAAGGGAAAATCCGGTCTCCACCCACTAATCGACCAGGGACTTCCACCGGGAAGTGCATGCGGGTGCATGCTGCATACGGAAATCAACGGTCATAGGGAAAAATGCAACACGTCTGGGCATGTCGACGAGATGCATTTTTTTAGCATGGATCGTTGGATGTGGATGCATTGCGACGCGGGCAAATTTGGTGCTTTTAATGATAAAGTTCAAAAATTAACTGCAAAAATCTACAGTTTAGACATTTCATACATAGGACCGATATCACTAAGAGCACTAAATTTGTTCTTGCCCTAACACTTTTAAACACTATACATAAAAGCGGTATTTTTCATAGTTCTCGTTCTAAGGTGGGGGTCAATTTGCGATCAATCAGAAAGGCGCGTATTTTTGTAGCTTATTTAACCGATGACATCATGACAGCATGCGTGTTGTCACATGTCGGGATCTGTACTCGAAACCCGACCAAATTGTTAATTTATTAAAACTGCTGAAAAACTGTAATCCAGACCAAACAGATAATTTGTAGTCTCACAACCTTAGACAGAGCAGATTTACAGGAAGCTAGACTGAGCTATTTTACCTATTTAGAAGGATTTTTAATACGGGACCAAAAATTATGCATCAAACAATTTTTACAGGGCTCGTTTTAAAAGCACCAGAGTGGTAAACTAAAAGTTAATTTACTACGGCCTAAAATAGAGTAGCGAGTAATGACATGTAATGTATATTGGTACATGTGCCGGTGAGGAGCCCAACAGAGGCCCTTTTATCACTAGTAGTCACACTTCATATTTAAAGAAAAATTGTGAGATCGCGATGTTTTTTCATACACAATGTTTTATATCCTATCTTCGGCATCATTCTATCGTGATTCTTTGCATAAGTCTGGTCAAATCATCTAGCCAAATCCTCATCGTTGGACTCCTCTGGACTCCGGCAAGTCTTATGGTATCTTTCAAATATTGTACTGCAAATTCCATTTCAATAAAAAAAATTGAAAATCTACTCTACTTTGTTTTCCTTTGCCAAATTATTGGCTGTCTTTTGTAGTTTGATGATAAATGATAAAATCCATTTCATTGATGTTGATGTCATGTTATTCTTTTGTAAAAAGGTTCATTCGAATGTATCATTTACTTATAAAAACGTACCTTATCTACCCGTTATCTAAGGAGGTTAGTATACCGAAGAAAATAGATGATAACAAATTTCCCATTTCTGTTTAACTTTAGCATGTCAAAGTTCAATGACCGATTACAATGTCAAGAAAGTGAAGGGTTCATTCTACTTCAGTTTACTTAATTTGGTAATTTTATAATTAAGTTCTTTATTCTCCTCCTGTTCTAAAATACGGTCGATGAGCACATCTGAGTTTGTTTGACGAATGAATCTCTAAGCAAATGTGTGCCAGAATTACTTTTTTGGACATTTACCATTTCCTCCTGAAGGACTGTCCACCAAGATACAGCTTCAAGGGCACTGTGGAAATTCAGCACTCCCTATCACTTGATAATATCGCTGACATTTAATATAACGAGTTTCTTCTTTAATTCTTTCTAATTTAATTTATTCTTAACTTTATTCTTTAATTTATTTAATTAACTCTTTACCAACGTCCAATCAATGAAAAAGATTCAAAAATCGTGTACGGAACTGTGCATTTTACAGTTCCAGCGGCACAGTTGTTGCGCACAAAGGAAGTTGCACACAAGGCTGCGGGGGAGAGAGAGCCTTGGCGGACAGTTCTTCAGGAGCGATAATGAGCTCATTAAAACAGTTCGTAATTGGTTTTATACCCAACCGAACACTTTTTACAACGACGGAATACAGAAACTGGTGTCACGGTGGCACAAAAGCATCAATCGGCTCAGGGACCATGTTGAAAAATAGAGAAAGGTCCCCTCTTTAAAATGTATATTTCCGTTTTTCGATTGGCTAAGTAGTTTATGAATAAATGCCTTATGTAACTTAGTTTTGAGACATCCATCGTAAATAAAGTGATATAGAAACGTAGATCCCATGCAAGCTACACATTTCCCAAGAGGGGTTTCATAGAAGAAAAATTTAGGCTTCTGTTTTTAAAAAAGTACACATTAAAATTTGAAAATATTGTAGGTATTTTATATCAGGCTGACGAGACAATATTTCGATAAGGTCGCTTTTGCTGCACTGCGGAACTCAGTTTGAATACACCTGGTCTAATATCGCAATTAAGAACCGTCGACCAGCACCACTCGTGTCAATCAAACCGAGTGTCGCAAAACTAACATTTACGTGCAGATTTCCGCGCAGAGAGAATTTTCATTTCATGTCTATAAATATAAAACTATCTACAAATTTTATTTTACATTAACGTGCAAATTAAGAACTAACGATCCGCAACAAGCCTGCCATTATACATACACACTGCGCCGCAAGTAATCACAAATAACAATGAAGGAATGTTCATTTCGATAATAACGACAACGACCCCTAAAATATTTCCTTTGTAAAGGCTATATTATAAAATTAAACTACATTCTCGCAGAGTTATTCCTTTCATGATTGAAATTGAAAAATAGTAAATTTCAAGTGGTCAGAAAAGAAGAAAAGTTGCTCAAGGACTGCACCCGAATGAAAAAGGGATGAAAGTCGGGGAAAAACAACGCTATTTTTTTCGAAATACGCGACGAGGCAACGTCGCATCGAATGATGTCGTGTTCTCCCTCCTTCTTTTCATCCCAAACAAATGTCAGTTAAGTATTGAGAATGCAAGCTACTCGTTTTAAAAGGAGACCCATTTTTTGTCATTAGCCAAGATTCCGACTAGAATTTTCCTCGAATGTTAATTACCTACGTAGAGAGACGCTTATAATACACCAATATTTATAAAACAGCCAACGAAACATATTTGATCAGCTTCGAGTTCTTCTCTGGGAATGGGAGAAAAGGTTGTGCGTGGAACCGACGTGGGGATTACGTGTTTTTGAGCTGCTCGTTTGAGTTACCGTGCGCAGAAATGGGTTAATAAAACAACTTTTCTGCGCGCTCTGAAGTGGAAGATATGATCAGACCAAACTCGAAGCTTATTTTTTATGCATCCATCGTGATGTTTATGAATAAAAAGAGGTAAGGTTGGCTGGCAATATAAACCTTACTGAAACTGCTTAATTTACGCCCATCTTCACTTTCGACGTCTATAAAGAAATAAGAAAAAAAACGCCCTTGAAGTACTTTCCAGATTTTTGACAATGCCGAGCAAGAACATTTTTTAAACGATAGTACAGGTAGGTCCCATTCTAAGCATCGTGGGACTCTGCCCACCTGGCAATTGGGATTAGTTTTTGGTTGCATATTTTGGTAATTTATTATAGAAGTGGAGAGATGAAGGAGCACGGACGCGGCCGATTTTCAGAGGAAATATCGTAGTATCTGCCCGGAAATAATTGTGTAAAACCACAACCAGGAATTGAACCCAGGTCTCTCGAACAAAAGGCCGATAGCGTTACGCAGCCACCTCAAGTTAGAGGCATTGCAAATGTTACAAAATCACTAAATTTTACCCTTTCGAACCACTTACGGATAAATTTTCTTCGGATATGGGCCTACCGGTAACCGCCAATTAAAACCACGTTAATGTTATGCTAAATCTATCTTACCTGAATGATAGCCACGATGAGTCCGAAGAGCCCAATAGCACTACCAAAAATTTCGACAATCAGGATTTTTACGAAAAGATTCGGATTAGCTGCATCGGCAAGGGCAGCGCCGGAGCCGACAACACCGACGCAGATGCCGCAAACGAGGTTGGTGAAGCCGACAGTCAAGCCGCCACCGAACATGGCATAACCTGATCGCGAATAACAAAAACAATGACTACCAATCCAAAAAAAAAAAAAAAAAAAAAAAAAATGCCAATTAAACCAAACGGCGCTGGTCAACCTACCAGAAAAGTAATTGCGTGCCTTTAACGTGGGGTCGTTCTCGATAACTCCAACGTCGAAATCCTACAACGATGGAAACGGTCGCAGTTTAAACACGAGGGAAAAACACTTATTGAAACCACTTGTTGAATCTATTCTCCAATTACCTCTTCCATATTTGAAATGATAATGGCCATGATAATCCCGTAAATGGCTACAGCTTCGCAGAAAATAATACTGACCAAGTTTTTAGTCTTAATACGTGGCGTTTTGACACCAGCACCCAAAATGCTGGCTCCGGTCGAGAAGATGCCCCTAAAAGCAAGTTAGTGTTAGTGCAAATTTGGAATGGGAAAACATAAAAGCGCATATTTAAAATACCTAAACTACTACATTACTTACAAAGCAGCTCCGACAACAGACAACGATATGGATAAGCCGATGCCAACATTACCCCACATAAAAGGACTGGTATCTTCCAAAAACCTAAATCAAAGTGAAATTTGGTATGTGAAAATGTTGAGTGGGACAAACTTTTGAAGAATTTCAAACAGCCATATGTATCCAAATTATGGCTCAATCTGATTATAGACTGAGAAATCACAGAAAGATTGAACTTTTAGATAATATGGGGTTGACTTACCATCCAAAATCAACTCTTTGTCCTTTGCCAGTTAATAAGTAGTATAACGCTAAAACAGAAATAAAGACGAGTTAGTAAAGAATTTTCAAAATTTACTTTAGATTTCAGCAAACTTGTGCACTGTGCATGGCAATGACCCTCATACCACAGTTTCTCAAATTGCATGAGCTTGAGACCGAAATGGTTCTCAAGTCCAGCAGCACAGAAAAATTGCCAAGACGAGCTCAAGACAGCCCAATGTGACCCCGTAACACAGTTGCTCAAATCGCAAGAGCTTGAGACCGAGCAGGGTCTCAAGTCCCAGATGCTACCACAGCTACGCAGAAAAAAATTGCCAAGACGAGCTCAAGACAGCCAAATGTGAGACCCGGTAACTGTGGCAAGGTGTCATCTCAAGATTTAGCCCAAGCTTGAGATGCAGTTTAGGAAGAGGCGAAGCTTAAGCTGTTGTTTGTTGAGCAACTGTGACACGGGCTTGAGACTCATCTCAAACTTTAGCTTAACTTAAGCTAAAGTTTGAGATGACGAGTCAAAGCTTGAGCTGCAGTTTGTTGAGCAACTGTGGTATGGGCCTAAAACTATCAGGTTCTAATGTTGTAAATGTTATGTTGAACGAAAATACCGCTAATACTAAATTTGCACTAGTTTAACTTCCACATATGGCATATTCTATATATATATACACCTGTTAGATGCATGTACGAAACATATCCTGTATTGGTTTGACCAATTATTTTCATTTCTCAATACTTGAAAATTCCTTAATGGAAAAACCCAGCGTTAATGAATTTGATATTTAATGCTAAATATAAAACGAATAAAAATGAATTAAATTTCCCTTTCACATTATACTTTTGCAATAAATCTTAAATTAGTATCAATGTGTTTCTGCAACAATGCTTGGAGCTGATAATAGAAGGTAGTTATTTGATAACCAGATCTTTCTAGTTTACAAATTATTTCGCAATAACTCAAACAGGTATCCTAGATCGAGTCCAGATAGAAATTAGGCCTAATTAAACCTTAGGACACCCAATTGTTTAATTGTGAAGAAAACACTTCTTTGTTCGCCGCAATAAAGCGCTAGATATTAGGAAGGTTTAAAAAACGAAATATTTCTTAAAAAACAGCATGAGGAACACTGATTTCCTACAGACCGGGATTGCATAAAATCCGTGCAAAATTCCAAATACAACTCATTGCGTGTTTCGAAACATATAGAATTAAAAATTGGACTTACCGATTATAATAACTGACGCTAACGTTATTGTATAGATGATATATTGGTACCACGCTAAAAGTCCAGCCATTTTTATAAAAGAATTTGGAAATACAGTGGCCAAAACTCTGCGATTTCGGCAAACGCCTACTTTTGATAACCGAGAGGATACGAAGAGAAAAAAATGAAGAAATAATACAGTGCTGCCAAACTCGACGTCCAGACATTCGTTAGCTAATTCTTCGTAAATTTAAGAAAGTCGAAAACCGAGATAAGCGTAAAATAAATGTATATTTAATATATTATGCAGCTGTAACCTGTATTAAAATATCTTAGGCCTTGTTTAATATTATAATTTACTAATTTACTGCATATTTTATTAAATTTATCGATTCCATAAATTACTGAACTACAGTTTTACAGCATTGTAACAATGCTACCACGTGAAGTATCCTCTGTTCCTCCCCTACTCAGCGACTTAAAATCTATCTTCGTTAAATATCTTATGTTATCATAAATACAAAGTATTTTAAAAGGAAAAAATCAATATGGATCAAAATAATGAACCTGTTGTGGCTCTTGAACTTTATAGTGGAATAGGTGGATTTCACTATGCGCTTAAAGGTAAGGATTTAGTTTTATCTACACGAGTTATCAGTGGCTTTTTACGCATTGGATTATTATATAATTGCGAATTTAAATGTAGAAAACATCTGATCTAGAAAAAACAGAGAAAGTTTACGTCAAAAAAGGCCATGATCCACGTTTCCCACATTTCATTGATTTTTTAATTGTCACGTGGATGGCCCTTTTTGGCGGCAAACTTGAATCTCTATATCATGAAATATGAATATAGTTTATGACAACTTGATAAATTTAATAAATTCAAATTATAACAATTACCAGTTTTAAAGAAGTTTAAAACTATATGCAGTGCCATATATTTATCGGGTCGCAAAAGTAAGCAATTCTTAGGGGGCCTCAGGCTTGAGTGGGACTCCTCAAGGGCCCATTGGCCCAAATCCATATTTCTAGTGTTTTATTTACGTCTTTGTTTTCGGTATAGGGTGTAATCTCAGCAGTGGCAGTGAACGGCTAAAACTAGTGATGGGGCCCCCAAAAAATGTCACTTCTGGGTCCAACAATTCTAGTTACAACACTGGTGCCTAATGATACTTATCGAGGATATTTGGCGCCATGGTCAAAACACCCAAACTTGCGCCTAAAATCCTAAAACATAAAACTTGTATAGTTGCCCAAAATGTGAAATATTGCTTCTGATTTTGTAGATTTCAAAAATGCCACTGTCCGTGCCGCTGTAGATATCAACACAACTGCAAATGAGACTTACGGCTTCAATTTCCCACATCACAATTTGTTCCAGCGTAACATCCAGGTAATCTATGCTCGCCGTTTCATGTGTAAAGTTTTTTTTGCAAGTTTGACCGAGAACCTAAAACCTGGAATTATATTTTCAGTCTTTCACGGCACAACAGATCGATGCGTTAAACGTAAACATGTTATGGATGAGTCCTCCGTGTCAGCCTTTTACCCGGTAATGAACAGTTGGTGTAATATAAACTTTCGATCTATCCTCCTAAGTAACTTCAATTGTATTTTAATCATATTTCAGATTAGGAAAACAGTTGGACTGCAATGACAAACGGACAGATTCATTTTTGCACATCATGGACATTATTCCAAAGTAAAATTTACTTTGGAATACGGTAATAGTTTACGATTCGTGGAAATTTGAATTGACCAATGTTATTGTCGGAACTTCTAGACTGATGAAAAAGCCGCCGTATATTCTTCTGGAAAACGTAAAAGGTTTTGAAACATCTCAGGCATGTTCCAACTTCAAGCAAGTGCTCGAAGAGACGAATTACGACTATCAGGCACGTCATACAACGATTATCGGCACTTAATTTTGAATTCCGTGCTGCTCGCACACCATTAATGCCCGTATGTATATGATAGGAATTTCTGTTAACACCTCACCAATTCGGAATCCCAAATTCGAGGTTGCGTTATTATATCGTGGCTAAACTTAAGCCGCATCACCAGTTTACATTCCAGACATCCTCGGAGGTAACGTTTGTTCTTGACCGCTTCCACCATTTCCAAATTACGGAAAAAAGACTAACTCGTCTTTTATGATGCAGATAATGTACGTGCTTCCGGAATGCAAATCGACTAATGCCGCAGCATTTATCGAGCCTTCGGATTCCGGGTGTTGCCTGAAACCGTACTTGGAAGACTTGCCGGAAGAAAGCGTGGCATCGTATCTTCTACCAGATAAAGTTTTGCTGAAGTTTGGCAAGATTTTGGACATAGTACCAAGTGAATCCAGCATGTCTTGTTGTTTTACAAAAGGGTAATTGCTAAATTGGCAAATTTCTTGTTACGGCTTGGAATTGCCCTTTTAATATTAGTAGTTTTTATCAGTTACAGTCATTATGTCGAAGGAACAGGGTCGGTTTTACATGGAAATGAGAGTGTAAAGGTTAGAAATTATATCTAAACAACAGGTCTAAGATACCTGCAACCGAAACAGCTGATTAAGTACCGTCATTTCCAACACAGGTATCCGACGTTTACGGCGCCATTGAATCCGTAGATGAAAAAGAAAAACTGCAGTTGTTGAAGACCCTAAAACTACGTTATTTCACACCCAGAGAAGTGGCCAATCTGATGGGATTTCCTCCACAATTTGGTACGGAAACATTTGTTGTAAACCCATTAACGTCGACGATTATATTTAATGTCTAATTAAACTTTCAGATTTTCCGAAGCACTTCACCGCTCGTCAAAAATATCGTTTGCTGGGAAATAGCTTAAACGTGACTGTTGTGCGGAAATTGCTGAAACTCTGTTTCGACAGTTAATTTACTTGTTTTTTATATAAAATTGTACAATATTTATTTTTACAATAATTGTTTTGAATAAAATACTGGTTTTATTTAATATCTATGTTCAACTGCTTACATAAAGTGGAACCTCGATTAACCCTGTTAATGTGAACCGATTATACTAACATTTCCACAATTAGTATAATATTTGATTAATTTTAAACCTTTAATCTTACATAAAACAAGAAAAAATACACATTTACCCTTTTAAACTTGTCTAGAGTCGCCCTCTACCTTTACATCCTGTGGGAGGGTTAAAGAAAACTGGGAGGAGTAGAAGCAGGTGGAAATTTCTATAAATAGATTTAAACTTCCTTTCAATGGTTTTTTTTTTTAACTACACCATTCAAAACTTAACTTTCTTCTCCCTTTGATGTTTGCCTTCACCCACCCTCTTCTACTTTATCAATCCAATCAAAATTCACATTTTCACAACCAATCACTCGCAAGCATGGTTTTTTCATAACATGAGACAACTAGTGAAGTCAAAAGTTATATTTTTCCTTTGGCGAGAAGTGGAAAAGCTAAACTAAAATCTGCACAAATGATGCCTAAAAATATTGAATTTTGTGTAATCGAGTAATCTAAAATGCAAAACTCGAATATTGAAGCTGCTTCTGGATGGCCAGAAACTTTGAAAGACCTGACAAATAATCCATGTCCCTCGGACGATTTGCAAGTGGTCTCTCTGATGGCCTTCCAGTACAGCTCAACCAAAAACTATGTCCAACTGAACGCTTTCATGGAGCAGCTACAACTCAAATATGGCAAAACCAGCTTTTGGCAAAACGTTTTTTTGACCGATGAGCAATTCGTACTGGCTCTCATCGATTCCAAGATGCACCAAAAAGAGTTCGGCGAAGTCTACCGGTTGATCGAGGTAAACATGATTTGGCTATTTGGAAATTAAGCGAATATCATAATAATAGAAATCAAGAGGATTTTATTTATAACATTTACAGGTGATGGGAAGCTTCTCCAAAGCAGAAAACCTTGTCGCAATCTGGAATGATGCCCATTACAAGGAAGAAGAAATCAAAGTAGGGAGACACCTGACACCGGTCATGAAATATCGCATACGTGCAAAGTAAGTGTCGACCGATAGCAAGTGAAAATTTGAAAACTTGACGTAACCATACTCGAGTCTCGACATGTTGCCATTTGCATAAAATTGTCGGTTCTTTGATTTTCCAAAAATTGCAGATTTCCACCCCCACTGAGTCTGCACCCACCCGGACAGCGCTTTTCGCAGCGCTTGCCCAGGTCCAGTGCGAAAATTCTACAAAGATGGTCTGCAGATCACACTTCCCAAATGCCCACTTCCGAAAACATCGAAAGCCTAGCCCTGGAAGCCAATCTAACCTGTGACCAAGTGAAAAACTGGTTTAGAAGAAGTGTGGCAAAGTACAAGAAACAGAAAGCGGAAAAACAACGTAAGTTTGCAGAATGGCATGTGACCGTCAACCGTGAACCTCGATAATCAGACTTCTGCATTAATCCCGTAGATCGTGCTCGAAATCCTTTGACCAAACTAAACCTCTGCCTTCCTTCGGCTGCTGCCGATTCAGAGAACCAACTACCCCGTAAAAAAGTGAATGAAAGCCCGACGAAATACTTGAACAAGGCTCCGGTGTCTCCCCGTCCTTTGAGTGACACCAAATGCGAAACTATCAAAGTCTCGGATGCTCTCGTATTCCAGAAGGAAGATTTTCTGGGTTATGTTCCCGCATATTGCATACGCAATTCGGGCGGCGGTCCAAATGATAATCCTACTGTGATGTTCGACGCCCGTTGCATTATTAATAAAATTCCCAGCGATCGTAACTCTGCTTTAACCCATACGGATTCGTCGATAAATCAGGTAAAAACCAAAATAATTTATAAACTTAAGAAAATCCGTAGCTATATTTTCATATAATTTTTTCCATTTAGAAGATGGATGTTAAAGCTATAACCGGGATTCCGAGCGATGTGACAACACCTGGCAGCCAGTAACTGGAATATTTGGCAATGAAAGAGATAATTTAATTGTTCCATAAATTTTAATACTTATGTTTTCAAATATTCACATCAACCAATACGCAGCTAATTTCAACATCTTTGTTATCTGCGGGTTTCATAAAAGTTTTCTTTGATTATTTCAAATTTCTTTTTTAAAATTCACCAAAGATTTGTTTGTCAACACGTTTGTGTCATTACGGTGATTACATAACATTTGTGTTCGTTATTTAAAAAATATTCTACTCTTAGTTAGAACCGTATAAGGTTCGGTCCTAAACGCGAATTACTTTTATTCCGGTTTAGTAAACCCCGGCGGTGATGTTGGAAATACAACGCTAAATGCTTGCACGAAACCAGGGGATGCTGAACCAGAATAATGCTAATTACTCATTTGTCAAAGTTACCCTAGTTTTTCATCATTTTTGTTCGCCTAATTGTAAAAAAATATTTACAATAAAGTTTGTTTCGTTTGAGTCATCTTAATCTGAACAATGCAATCTCAAAATTTGTGAAACAAGTGGAAGATATCATTATGGCCTATAATTACGATCATCTTAATTTTAGTATAACGTAAATCACAAAGAAGACGAAGAAGGAAAACAAAATTAAATAGAAGATATAGCGATTGTGGCCGGCATTCATTAAGCGTTTAACTCTGCCGACAGAAGAGGAAAGGAATCCGCCGGTACGATCAAAATCGTCATCCTAAAAACAAGGACTAATATTTTATCGAGTGATCGTGTAAATGTCCCCACGTAAGAAAATAGAGTAGCGTGTATTTTGCAAACCACCACCACCACCACCACCACCACCGCAACACTAGCTGAAAAGCCTACAGAGCTAATTTCCACTTACCAGGCCATCGATTAACTTTTTCTGATCCCGTATTTCGTTTCCGATATCAATGGTTAGCTAGAAAACAAACGTAGCGAATGACACACTGATATTTTCAGTGGCAATCAATACAAAGCATTTTAAACATATTTAAGCTGAATCCGTTGTTCTCGTAAACATAACTCGTGAAATGAAACCAAAACAGCTTGCTCTAAATGTTTAACAGAGCAGCAAAACGGTGCAAGATTTGCAGAGCGGCAGAAATTTGCGATAAAGCAGGTTAAGTATCTTTTCTTTTCTAAAATCAACACAAGATCTTAGTCCAATTATAAAGGTGAAGCTTACATGTTTCAGAGCAGATGTCTTCGTTTTAAGCCCTTCTACCAAATGCTCATTCTCTTCCTCCAATGCATCACTTCTTCCAGGGGCATAATACCCTAAGGCTGCCGCTAGAAAAACAAATATTTTTGTTAAATATTTGAAGGCCTTTACAATTTCTTAAGATTCAAAAGTTCAAACTATAAATACTTTATCTGTATTTTTTTGCAAAGCATTTCTGAAAATTCGTGTAGTTTTTACAGGAAATTATGACCTATGACTGTCAATGTTGCTCTTAAAAAGAGCAACATTGACGCATATCTACTATCAACTTGCCACAATTTTTGAGCTTATGTACATAACATGATCGAGTATCAGCAGTTAAGCCTTGAAACAAGTGTAAAATAAATGATTTGAAGGTTAGTTATCCACATTTCTCATATGCACGACCAGCTGGTTCAGCAGATTTAAAAATCGATGGCATTGAAACATTAGAAACATATCAGATAAAATTAAATCACATGATAGTCTAATAAGACCTTAAATTTGGGCTCTGCAACCTGGACCCATCAGATCCATAGTACAATATAGTATAAACATGTAAAAACTAGGTAAACTCAAACAACACCACAACTCAACAACAGCAATTACAGCACATACTAAAAACAACAGTCAGAAATTTTCAATAAATATAGTAGACATCAACAGCTGCTTCGGTAAATCGTCATTAAGAATGTAATTTTGTAGCCATTCAATTGATATCATTCGCAAAAATAGGGTGATTGTAATAGAGCTGTTCTCGGTGAAAAAACCTTAATATAACTAGAAGTAAGGATAAATACGTACGTCCATGAGCTCGTCTCATTCTTTAAATAAAACTTGGGGAAATTGTAAATGTTATATCAACATAATAAACATCTGAAAATTACTCCTTTCGAAATTAACCGAAGTACACGTCAAAAATCGCAGTCACAAATAAGCTCTGTGGCAAAAGCGTCGTTATATATCGTCTGCTGGTAAAAGGGCCATGTACGGAGTCCTACGGAGACCCGCTAGCCTCAAACAGGGATGGCGGTATTGATCAAAATATCGATACTTTAATTGATAACAGTAGTTTTCGATGATTAGGCTAAAAATTCACAAATATTTGGAGAACTTAATAAAAATAGTTACAGATTTCTTTCATGCTGCTGAATAATAAATTAATTCATTTTTGCCATTTGCCAAATAATATGTACGGAGTCCTACGGAGACTCGCTAGCCTCAAACAGGGATGGCGGTATTGATCAAAACATCGATACTTATTGATATCAGTAGTTTTCGATAATTAGGCTAAAAATTCACAAATTTTTGGAGTACTTGATAAAAATAGTTACAGATTTATTTCATTGTAACTGCTGAATAATAAATGAATACCTTTATTGACATTTTCCTTAATACAAGTGAAATGCTATGTACGGAGTCCTACGGAGACTCGCTAGCCTCTAACAGGGATGCCGGTATTGGTCAAAATATCGATACTTATTGATACCAGTTGTTTTCGATAATTAGGCTTAAAATTCACAAATATTTGGAGTATTTTATAAAAATAGTTACAGATTTCTTTCATTGTTACTGCTTAATAATGAATGAATTCCTTTTTGGCATTTTCCTTATACAAGTGAAAAAGTCATCTACGGAGTCCCGCTAACCTCAAACAGGGATGGCGGTAATGATTAAAATATCGATACTTATTGATACCAGTAGTTTTCGAAAATTAGGCTAAAAATTCACAAATTTTTGGAGTATTTGATAAAAATAGTTACAGATTTCTTTCATTGTAATTGCTGAATAATAAATGAATACCATTTTAAACATTTGCCTTAATACAAGTGAAATGCTATGTACGGAGCCCTATGGAGACCCGCTAGCCTCAGACAGGGATGGCGTTAATGATAACATTATCGATATCGGTTGATATCAATAGTAAATTATACGCTGGTCCCAAGTCGGGATCGGCCCATTTATGGTTTTAGAGAGGTTCTACTGTATATCCAAATTTGTATATCTGGTCCCTTACCTAACCATTCCGATTTCAAAGTCCCGAAGCAAATGTTTTTAAAAGTGCACATTTATAATTAAAACAAATTTCAAAAAATTTATTTTACATACAATTTACAACATATACGGATCCCATATGCGTCTGCACGTTTTTTCGGTTACATTCTGGCCAGCTGACCACGAATGCGAATAACATAACTTCGAATTTGAAACAAACCGGGCAAAACGCTGAGAAGTCCATTAAAACTGTAATAAACTTCCCCCGCCACAAAATCAGTCGCTTTTTAAAGTTTACCGTGAAACAAATTATTACAACACACAAGTTTCATCACCATTGAGAGGTTATTTTTAAACGTGATCTCGGCAGTCAAATTAACGAAAAAGTACATTAGAAAAGAGACGGCCGACGTAACTTACCGACATTCGAGTGAACTGAAAAATATGTTTTAGCGGTGCATTAATGAAAAAATATATATATATCACCGGCATCAATGCACCCACGCCCGATATTCATTAGTTACGTTATTAAATTGCACATCGTTCCAACGACGCCTTCGGTGCAGGTGAGATTTGTCGGTAAAATTTTAGGACACGGGGGGTAAAGTTATAACGAGGCATGTTGGGAATACGCTTCCTCAAATTAGATCTCCATACCTTTTAAATGTCGATACGCACCCATCTCTAACTGCTGACGGAATTCAAAACAACGATCGTACTTGTCTCGGCTTTATTCGGTCTCCTGTTGTGGAACTCTTTCTGCAAATTTTTGTAATCGTCTCAAACGTAGTGTTTCACGCTCTAAGGAATCTGGGTCCGCATTATCTTCGACATTACCGACAGGAGATTCGCTGGATCGAGGAGGAGTGAAGCCGGTCGCGCCGCCATCCGTGGAATTTTCTGTTTAAGACAACAACATAAAAGATATAATAAAAACAAGAACTGTACAATAACGGAAGGCAATGCCTCCTATGAAGCCAGGTCTCCACCAAGAAAAAAATGTGCTTACAAGTTTTGTTTCAGCAAACTTATGACGCGTTTTCTACTCTAAAATCGTGAGTATAGACTCATTCTCACGATCGCTCGGGTAACGGTCTAGATAAAAGGAAAAAAATGAGCTCGGCTCAATTGAGAACTGATCTGACAGTTTGCAGACGAACTGAAGTTCAAAAATGCCGCGGATTGCAAAAATAACGTTAAAGTTATTAAATATCTAAATGTAGATATTTATTATAGATATGTTTTTAGAAATGTAGATCGTTTGCAATGCGTGAGTCTAAAAAATTGTGTAGATGGTAGCGAACCCACTTTGGTAGGTGCGCAATCAAAACGACTCATTGAAGCCGTTTTTTTTAGTATTTTGGTGGAGACACTTCGGCTTCATTATCATTGTTGTGACATCATGGTTTTCGGTTTGTGTTTTATGTTTTGGATTTCATCCTCATTCCTCATGATACTCTTGGTGGAGACCCGGCTTGACACACTTCACGTGAAAAGTGTTTAACACGGCTTACCAGGTTCAGAAACAGGTGTCGCTGCTTCCTGGGTTGCGGAACTCGTGCTCGCACTCGGTTGAGCCTGGCCGGAGGCAGAAGCCATCCCGCTGTTAATTACATTCGCTCTTCAAACGATCGGCAAAAGAACGGTAAATTAATATTCGATAGTGGACGACATTTGACGATGCTTCTTAGCTGCTCTTACCTTAAATGAGTCACCAATTGGCTGTACTGCTGCATTTGCAGGACAGCTGCATCTAAAAGGGTTTGGATATTTCGTAAACACTGGATTCGCGCTTCTACGTGCTCCCGTTCTTCTCCTTCCATTCTCCTCAATTCTTCGGTGGACAGTCCAGAGAAGTCTTGCATTGGCACAGGTGGTGGTACTGAAAAGACATGCATTTCTTATAAAATGGGAACACCATCCGCAATACATAATAATAAAAAAAAATGTAGAACTCACCGAATGGCGGGAAGAAAAACGGTGGCGGGAACATTGGGGGCATCATGTTTCCAAAAGGCGGAAACGACGTTCCAGTTTCACTGCCAGCACTCTCAGCACCTACATTTGGCTGAGCATTAGTTGGACCAGGTGCGGCCTGCGGTTGAGGACCATTTAGCACAGGGGCAGCTGGAAAGTTTGGTGGAATCCACATTGGAAACTGGCCTGGAAATCCATTGGGGAACAAACCAGGCATCTGTGGCTGCACCGCATGAGCATTCTGCGGCTGAGCTTGAGCTGCAGCAGCGGCGGCGGCGGCTGCACCGTTAGCAGGGCGCACGTGGCCAGCAGGCAAGCGCAGCACATCCATTCGACACGTGGGGCACGTCTGCTGCCTCTGAAACCACGATCGCAAGCAACTTGTGTGGAAAATGTGATTGCACGGCAGTTTCTTGCTTGCAGTCACCATTTCTTCGCGACAAATAATGCAGACGTTATCCAGAGTTTCCAGTTCTTCGGCAGTCGCATCTGGATACAAGGTATTCATGTTATGAATGGCCCGCCTGGACATTATCACGTCGTTAAATGCCTTTTTAAAAGTCCTAGCCAGGAAAATATTTCGGAGATTAATGCATTTTCAAACGAAATTCTAAATAATAAAGATTGCCGGATTGTGGCGCAGTTTACCTCATTGTGAGATACATTGGACGTATTGCGAATAATGGGAACGTGTGGATTTTTATCATTATAAATACGAATAAAATGTACAGCACCATTTTCACGAGACCTAAAAATAAAAAAATTGTTATGTCACGTGTCACCATCCCGACCGCTAAAAGTCTACGACATTATTCAGATGGTTAACGCTGGTTCTTACCAACGGCGAGTTCGGTATACAGAAGGAAAACTGCCTTATTCTCCCAAGGATTTTCGCTATGCAAGTCCACGGTATGTAGGATGTATTTAATGAAAATGTTTACTACGACAGTAAGCAAAATAGCATACTGAAAACAACCCAATAAACACTTAGTTAATCGCACTGTCTTGCACAACCAGATTAGAATGTTAGAAATTTTGCAAAATATGGCAAATTTGAGAATGGCTTAAAGTAGGCAGAATAAAGTAACTATTAAACAAACAATCTCTTACCTCAAATCCAAACACTAGCTGAACTGAGGCCCCTTTCATTACCATACTATAATAAGCCAATTGTACAAAATAGCCATCTAAAGCTCCCAAAATGAGCAATAAGGCTAAATAAAAATTGACGAAAAGGCAAAATTAGTAGATTGTATAAAGTACTAAATCGACCGACAGATAACTAAACAATAATACATACAAATGACTCGTATGTGGAACAGTAGCGTTATAACGGGACTGCGTTCCATCTGTGTGTTCAAACGAATAAATATGAATAGTAGCCTTAATTAAAAGGTTGATCCGTGCACATTCACTTACGTAATCCACTCTGTCGTCTCCTAGCCAGTGAAAGCATTTGAGTAGCAGAAGTAGCGTAAAAAGTGCTACGAATTTTGGACTGAAATCGTCTCGAAATATAGTAAATGCCAAGCAGGTTTCGGTGACGACGTACCAGGAACGGTCAATCAAATGCTATAATACAAGAAGTAAAGTAAGCTAAAGGCAACATGCAATCATTGTTCGCGATACAAAAAATTATTCAACTCTTACTTCTAGTTCAGCAGCTCTCAACTGCCCGAAGAAAACCTTCCGCATCAATTCTCCAGTTAACAAGACTATGACTAAAGCTTGCAAGTACATCACCTTATGTATAAAAAGAATCACAGGTTTAATGCCATATGCAGAAATAAAATCTGTTTGATGCTTTGTTTGTTTGTTGACTATTAACGTTGGCCTATTTCTGAAATTAAGGCTAAACCACAACGACAGGGGATGAGCCTTCATCATCTACCTGGGAATTTTGCCTACGAGGGGAGACTTCCATCCCCTCTCGTGGGTTTTTTAATGGGCAAAAATCTACACAGGATCTCGGTTTAAACTAACCAAAAGGGCCGCCACTTAGGGAATTTCTAACATCCGTAAAAAATCCACACCGACCTCGACCGGGGAGCGAACCCTGCATCTTAGCAACTTAGGACTGCCGAAATAAGATCTAAAAGCAATTCAGTGTTATGCAATAAGCCAATTATAATCAAAATTTTGAGCCCAACAGATAAAAAACTAGCTACAACCATAGCTAAATCCATACTGGCTTTAGTTGGCGAGACGAGCTTGGGTCTCGTAGGGCCAGAATTACACTTGGAATCCATCTGGTATTAGCATATTTTAAAAATATTTGAATAGATTCGTCAATGAAGCACTTAAACTAATATCCGATTGAAATGCAACTCATTAGAACAGTAAATATTTTGCATGATGCAGTTTTGGAAAGTTGCATTGGTATGACAAAGTAACACAGTTAAGGACTTTAAAAAATTGGCTACAATGTAGGGCATCTTTACATATGTTACTTTAGATTGTACAGAAACATTTATTTCTCCTCTCTCCTTACCACCATCAACAAATATTTTAGTTCATCCCCTAAAACCATTCACACACCTAAATATCTTGGAATCAATTTAAAACTTTAGTTGCATTACACATAATTTGTATAAAGAATTTGTATTGTGCATGCAGTGGCCATGGCCAGCATTGGTGGAATGGTATTCATAATTGCAACATTCTTGTAAAATTCCAGTGATTTTTAACTCGCAAAGCAGTGATTACAACTACCTGGTATAAACTGAAAAATATGTCAGCTGTATAACCAGAAAACTGATATAGCCTACATATCCCACAAAACAGACGAGTTATTCATAATGCGACATATAAACAGATCCCTCAATGTCGAATTATTTCTTGCATGATTAAAATAAGAATTGAAAACATTGTAGGTGGTTTATAATCAAATTAGTAAACATTTCAACAATTCTAAAATCAACTTACAGCCATACTGGGATTCGATTTGGTGATGTACACTACCGAGGGATAAAACTGTTTTTTCTGATAATATGCATTGCCAATGACCGTGGCAGACAGCGCTAGGCTGCCCAGAGTTAAAACTGCAGACTTCATTTTAACTAAAGCAACTGGAAATAATTAAACTTAAACTGATTCTTGATTCCTCTTCTTTACTCTGCTGACATTCTCGATTTCACGATCGTAGATCTCAGGTTTGGTGATGTTGCGCTCGCTGATTGGTCGAAGGTCGGAAGTAAGGAATTTCCCATTTTCAAAGTTTAGGGATCAGAGGTTGGCAATTCCGCTTGCTTGTTTACATGTTGTGTCTTTAAATTTTAAAAGGCGGATCGAAAATGAATTTGCGTTTATTTGGCAGTCTTAAATTGAATAACGGTGTGGATTATTTCTCCTTATTAACGTTTAAATTGGAAGCAGTTCCCGGCGCTCTTCTGGACCCTTTCAACCTGGTCAATTTGGGGCACGATGACCTAATGGACGTGACCTTAAACATGAGTTTGACCAATGGCACGGAGGCTTGGAGCACCAATTTGTCACTGGACTTTTTCCAAAAAAGTGCCGCTCAAATTGAAATGTCTATCGGGAACTATATGGACTTAACTATAAAAGCTTTAACAAATGCGATAGATGGCAAATACAGCTATGAGGTATATGTATACAGGGTGTCCTATCATAGATATTGGCATGTACTTGGTATTCCCTGCAGAAAGAAATTGCCATAAAATTGCAGTTTCTTACAGCACTTCTGCACAGTTTTGCCTGCTATTTGAAACGGTACTTTTACAGTAATAATAAGGGTATTCAGACCCCAACAATTTCGCATATGTCTGTAGTTTATCAGTTAATTGGGGGCCATAGTAGATATTTAAAATGGCTCTTAATTCTAATTGGCTGGAACCACTTCAATGGGCTTGCAGAAGTGCTGGAGAAAAATAAGGTTTTATATGCAAGTTTCTCTTGCGGACTCTGCAGGCCTGCGTGTTGGGGTTCGCTCCTCGGTCGAGGTTGGTGGTAATTTTACAGATATGGATGGGCAAAATTCCCTAAGTGCCCCTCTTTCCGATGAGCTTAAACCCAGTTCCAGTGTAGATCCCCATGCTCTCTGCATGGGGCCAGGTAGGTGATGGAGGCTCATCCCTTGACGTTAGTGTTTAGCCTTCGGGTCAACGTTAAAAATCAACAAACAAACAAACGAAGCCGCTTAAGTGTTTCTGAGGTTTCTTCTGATAAGATAGTATTTTTTGTTCATTCTGCAAGTTGTTTCATTGAAATTATATCCGTAAAATTTGACGAAAACTATACTTTTAAAAACAGTTTTAACTTACCCCTATGATGTTGTTTTCAATCCATAACTTTATGTATTTTCAGATTTCTGAGCGGGACAAAAACACCGTACGGTTTTCCTGGAAGGAAAAAATGACCAATGACGAAATTACAATAAAGTTGGGTTCGTGTCTTCTGCAGGCCGAAGACATCACAAAAACCACCTGTTTAATGTTATCGTTTAGCAACGAAAGGGTTTCCGAATTAGAAAAGCAAATGAAGACATCGGAAGCACAGATAGAAAGCTTAACAAATGATCGCGAACGGGCAGTTAAAAGACTGGAGAAGTTTGTCGGTGAAAAAGAGGCCCTAGAAAAAGATTTGTATTCTAAATTTGTGGTCGTTCTAAACGAGAAAAAGCAAAAAATAAGAGAATTACAAGAACTTCTTCGAGAGAACGAAGACATGGAAACTACAAAAACACCATCAACGCAAGACGCGCCCGACAAACCCAAAAGACCAGCTTCAAAAATATGGCAGAAGGTAAAGGTGGTGCCTGGAACATCTAAATTCGATTCGGGAAGCGATACCGACGTGGAAGCACCACCAAAAACGTCAAAGAAATCTCTGAAGAATGCTCCTGAAGATGACCTGTTTTTGGATAACTCTCAAAATGACTCATTTTCATTTAAACTGAGAAAGAAAACAAAAAAATAAGTAAATGAAATTATGTAGCAAGAAAAAGTGTTATCCCTCGTAACTTATTTAATTCAATTTCGTTAAGAGACATTTACTGAGAATAATCTAAAAAAACGTGCAATTCTTCACAAAACACTGTTGTAATTTCCGCGTTTACTACATACACCGTGAAAAAAAATATCACAATGCAACTTAATTATATCATATTGCCTGTGTAAATATTTATTGTGAAAAAAACATTAAATAACGTTTATATATATCTCAGGGAAACCATTAGAGCATGATTACAATATATTATAGCCAATCTTGAATTTCTGTCCTAATATCGACCATGATACGGAACTTTATAATTTCGACAACTTTTGCTATTCTCTTTCATTCGATTCATTCCCTGCCGGTTCACGTGCGTAAACCGCTCACCCATTCACACAAAACCATTTACCCAATTGTAAAAAAAAAAAAAAAATACAGAAATAACAAAATCATTGACATGTTAAATCCCTGTAAACCGGGTTTTCATAATTCGAGGGATTCCGATATGCCCGTTTGATTAAAATATCTGGATATAACCCCGTCTTCCCAATTGAGCTTCAAATACCGGTCGACGTACGACCGGCGGTAGAACAAGGCACTGAAATCTTGATAAAAGTGATCGGGACTTTGACCGCAATCACCGAGTGGTCATTCGCATTATTCCGTTTTTTAAACAAAAAATCCCTAATTCAAACAAATGCAAAATAAGTTTTAAGAATGTAAAAATAGTATAAGGAATGTAACATTGTGCTGGCAGCTTTCTAAAAAAAAAAAAAAATTAATCAAAAAACCATCCGGATTTTAAAAAAAAAGTTAGCATTAAGCCCGATTGCAACTACGTGCAAAATACGTGGTTAAAGTGGGGCAAAGCTGGAATGTTTGTTATTGCCGTTACGCCACAGCAAACGCTAAATACGAGTAGAGAGATCGGCAGTTTTGCCAGCTTACCGTGGAATGTTATAATACTTGAGATCGGCTGCAGTGAGACCCGCATGCGCCATTTCAGATCAAAGGCTTACGGGTATACGATATAAGGGCAGAGTATTTAACCGGTGCTTATTTTCAAAATTAATTGGCAATTTGGAATGGCAAAGCATGTTCGAGCGGGGCAAAGGAGTTTACTATCAAGTGCTTGCTCGCGCCAAATCAACCAAAAAATGGAACGGGAAGGAGGATCGAGGAAAAACTCAAAAAAGTAGAATGCGTTTCAAAAACAATTTAAGACTTGGACGAAATCTGCTCTTCTTATTTCCTGTCGGCATTTTTGTTCGACTTTATGTTTTTGCATTTAGGAATGTGCCGTTCCGCCGCGCCTTCGCTGAACTTCCGATTGCAAAATGGACATTGGATGTAGTCGGACGTGTCCATTGGAGGGGGCGGTGGTAGGTCCGACAGTTTCCCGCCTGCCGCCAAGTGCTTTTGGGCTACTTTTGCTTGACGGATTGTTTCGATGAAATTGTTTCGCTTCTGCCGCCAGTCGGATTTCTTTGCCTTTATAGAATGAAATAACGACATGATTGAAACGTAAATATTTCGATGAAAACTATTTTGCATAAAGCGTGGGCAGGATCGCAATATGCGTTTGAAACACAAAGATGCCCTAAGACATCTAAGGCCACAGAGGGACCCAGGTCATGCAGTTTGAGTCACCACTTAAGAGGGATCACAACCCTATCCTTTTCAATGGGCCGGGCTTCCAAAGATAATCACAGTTGAATGAGGGAGGTTTGGGTGGGGGTGTGAATTGTTTGGGGTGGCTTGATGGATCAGCAAGTGCCTCATATTGTTGTTTTTCACTTTGAAATGGTAGATTTTTTA
>JAQGAE010000300.1:0-42024 GCA_034696685.1 Julus scandinavius | reverse complement strand
ATTTTATCACAAAGGGTGTACTGTACCATAACTCACTACGTAGCGCTGAAGCCACGAAAATGTCGATCCCATATCGAAAATGGATTTGAAAAGTGATGAAATCATTAAGCTTGTGAAATACCATAAGTTTTAATAGCTACAAATAAGTGACTTTTTACTAAATCCCAATCACGTAATAGGCCTAGGGTTTAGTTCGTTAGCCCAACATGACCTAGACCGACATTAGCGCTCCCGGCAGCTTGTCGCACAATGCCCAGCGCCTACCCTTGAACTTGCTTTAAAAATAATGTTTGCTTGCCTTCTCTGGTATCCATTTCTTCGGGTTCGCTTTGTTGATTGTCTCTATCGTTCACGTGATTCATTGTGTCGTTTGCAATATTCTTCCCTTTCTTGGGAGTGACCGCTCTCTCACCTCTCCCTGCAGCAGTCAAAGAATTTTTCCCAGACACAGTCACTTTAGCGTGTTTGCTCGCGATGCGCCCAATGTCTGCTGGTTTTGCAACCCCCTGAGACCAGGGGTAACCATCCACACGCGACTTTGGGCTAGAATTTTCACGGCGAAAAAGCAAACCTGCAACGCAACGTTGAAATTTAAACGGTTTTCAACACCGCAATGAAAATAAACAAGATGGCGACGCAATGCCAGAATGCGAACATTGCGAACAGGAAGAAAGCGCGCGGTCACCTTGCCAAGGGCGCAGGAATCGGCGGAAGCCAACCTCGTTGCCTACCTGGTTAGGATATGACCGACGTCTAACTAGCTTGCCTACCGAAGTGACGAGCGACAACTGAAAACTACCAGTTTACCTTTGGTTGTTATTAATAAAATCTAATATCCCTATATTAGTTCCCAAAATACCGTTCTCTTTGGTTATTATGCAAATTCTAATTTAATAATAACTGAAAATGGGAATGAAATTTGGAACTTTGGGATTCTACTTGACGGCATTGGTTCACTACGCGAGATTTTCAGCTAAACAACGGCGCTTAAATCAAAAGACGTGGTTATGTACGGAGCCTCGGTGTAGCCACTGAGCTTTAAAAATACAAAATTCTGTCATTTTATGAGCTCTAGGAAGCGGGAAAATACATTTATAGAATGGCATAAATTCAGAAATCACATGTTTTCGTGACCGTAGTTCATGGTTAAAGCCACATTTCGATATGAATGAACATTGTGACCAAATTGTTTTGTTCCAATTCTAAGGCAATTTTTTAGAATTGTTGCTTTGGTTTTTATTAATTTAATTATAACTTTTTGAAATTTTGATTGCCTGATGTTTATTAAATATTGCAACTGGGGTTCATAACTTGTAGTAGTCAAAGTTCGGGTTCGATACGTGTTAAATGCACATTTTCAAAATTTCATTCACAATTATTTCCATGAATTTTTGTTCTTCTCATTTAACAATAAAAACACCCAGCTTTCAATACCACCTCTGCGATTAAATATCTAGGGTCAGCATGACTCATGTTCCCTCCGTATTAAATCAAAAACATTTTCACAAATATATGCCTATAATTAGTCCCGTGGGGCACATTTGCGTGGGCGGGACACATTTAAATAATTAGATCGTTCCGCTATTGCAATACCCTAGATGACCAACGTTTGTACAGGAACTAATGGCCAAAACATTACCAAGTGCAATACAAATACCTTCACGGTGGCGTTACGTACTTGGAAGCATGTTTATAATACGTTTCGACATGTCTATATAAAAGCAATTTATCACATTGATTGATTTCTTGTTTAGTTCGTGTAGGACTTCAATATCCTTTCCGTAAATAGCTCCAATGATAACATTTTACCTACGTGGTATAGCCTCGTGCATGTGTGCCCTACACACAAACAGCTGATATGAATGTTTGAGCACCTAATTAAACCTGTATTAAATTGTTGCTATTCACGTCACATGCACTTTTCAACTTTCCATCTCTAGAATCTATAAAAATATTCAATATTAGAGCGGATTCTATCAAATATTTATGAACCTCTTCCTTTATGGCGTGAGGGCTTTGGCCACCCAGTGCATCGATTGGCAGGGTGTCACCATAATCCTAAAATAATAAGCTGAATTACGATTCCTTAGGAACACTTGATGAAACCTTATTAACTTTAACTAATTAACTCACTACTCATAATTCCCCCATTAGGCTGTGCCACTCACCGGCTGAACGGCTTACAAGAGAGACAGGCATAATATTGATGACATGCACCTATAAGTTCAGTAGTCCATAAAACTCATTAAAGAGGTTGTTACACACATGAAAAACGCTTGAATGTTATGGTAGCAACACTATAGTTTATATTTAGCAGAGCATAAAAATTGATTTCCTAATTTGCTAAGGACTTTCTAAGAAGATCCATCCCTGAATTTCCTAGGAAACAAGTAGGAGGAACCATAATCAGGTCCTGACAATGGGTAGCTGATAACACTGTTTTTAGCAATATTTGATTTCGAAATTGCATTTTCTCATGGAAAAAAAACTATGCATCGTCCTCTAATTTTAATGGAAGTAGTTCTATGCCCAATTGGGTTGGACACATGCCCAATCGCCTAGTTTTCGAGCTATGTATAATAGGCAATTTGTTTAATGGAAATTGCGCCTTTGTTGACCTAACAAGGGTTAAACAAAACGCATTTTCAGTGTTTTTTATAACTTCATCACCCCCAGGAGATGCATTTGCGTATTAAACAGAATTTGTTTCATGACTTTTATCAGAAAATAAAGAGAGGAAACAGGAAATGTGATACTTCATAAACAGGAACTTTGTAAGCATTTTGTTGTTCATTTATATAATTAACACAGCGCTATGCAGTTCTGATCCTGCTGTAGAGATGAGGGGCCTTTTAAAACTTGTGGAATAGACAAGCCACAATGGAAAACTATATTTCAATGACAGAATTTGGACCATACCAACATTAACTTTGCATTTACTTTACTTTTGATAAAAGCATTCAAAAAAGCTCATTTGTGACATAAAAATGTTGCCATTATACGCTGAACAATGGAACAAGAGACGATTTATGATATGGCAAACATTACATGATTTACAGTTATAAATTCATTTTCTGCCAATTTGGTGTTCACATATTCGGTATCCCCACTGTGAAATTAAAAACGAGTGAGTTTAGCTTAAATGACGTCATCCAATGGGGCCCCAAGTGACTAACGGGCCTCCACCACCTGCTATTTCTTCGAAAATTCGAAATGAGTGTAAAATTGCACGAGTGTTGAGTGTCAAATCCATGATCCATGTGCGAAATCAAATTAAATTGGTTGCAATTTAGATGCATGTACCGAAGCTGATAAATGTATTCGTGTTTTGCAGGGCTAAAGCAACGTAAGTCGGGCGCCTATTCCATTTATGGGAACAAAGGATCGATAGGAAAGCCATCAATAGAAATGGGAGGGAGATAAATTCTAAACACATTCAGCCAATTATTGGTAGGAAAACATACAATTCACTTAGGCCCATTTAGAAATTGGATAAATATGCTTAAAACTCTGGAAAATTGCTCGCGTGCTATGTTTCGTTTATAACTAAATTGTAAATAGCAAGAAAAAAACATTGTTTCAAAATAGGGAAAACCTATATAATAAAACAGGTATCAAAGGGCTAAAACAACGTAAGCCAGGCGCTTATTCCATTTATGAGAACGTAGGATCAATACGAAATCCATCAATAGAAATGGGAGGGAAATAGATTCTAAGCACATTCAACCAATTATAATTATTGACAGGAAAACACATACAATTCAGCAGTGGTGGATTGGACACCGTGTCCAAATGCCTGTTGGCAAGTGGGTCTTAATTGATAAAGTGGTACCCTTAAACATTAAGGGCCATTCAAAAAAAGACTCTTTTAATATACATCTATCTCGTAAAAAAGTAATTGTACCGTTTTTGCACTTATGCATTTAAAAAAAAAAATGTAACCTTATTTTAAATGATAGCCTTTACTCAGAATTTGTATGTAAGCCCATTTGTGTCATGGCAACCAATATTTGACCCTGTCCGTCACTGCAATCCACTTAATCGCTTCAGACATCAGATGAACATGCATGCAACTCTGAAAAATTGGCTTCATTTATACCTAAATAGTGAATTATAGCAGACAAAAACTGATGTTTCAAACCAGGAAAAAATAAGAAAACAGATAATAAAGGGTCATCAATGCAAGTTTTCTAGATAGCATGCACTTTATTTAAATTAAGATAAACTTGCAATATTGACTAATCGATATAGTGCATAGAAGTTAAAATTTGAAGAAAGCCAACGGCTTACCCGAAGCACTTTCAGGACAGTATTAAAAAAATACCATAGCAACAGATGAACGTCAACAAAGGAGAATCAGTCAAGAGGCTATGTGGATATGGATGAGACGAAAGAAAAATAATTAGCACTCAGTATGACTGAATTTTAATGAAATGAGTATAAGAACAAGACTTGTAACGGTTGCACTACAGTCAGTTACAGCACAGTACACAATGTACAATGTGAGTCATAAAAACGTAGAACCCAATAAAAAAAATCACAACTTCGTGAAAAATGCTTCGATTTAAATGAAATTTGGCACTTACATAGAAAAATAGTGTAGGAACAAATAACTTCTTCCGAGCATTAGACAAATCTCGGATTTTTTTCACTTTTAAACAAGAAACCGCTCACCGTGCTCCAGAAACAGTTGAACTGCTGCAACGAGAAACGCCACAATTCACCGAACCCAACCGTTGGCCAACAAACAGTCTGGACTTGAACCCAGTTTCTCCAGGAAAAGGTTTACAAATCGATGATTAATAATTTCGAATACTCGAAACTACGAATTAAGAAATATTGGATTGAACTCGACCAGTGTATAATCGATTCGTCAATCAAAGAATGGCGCGTTAGACTCTTCAGCTTGTGTAAAGGCCACCAGAGAATATTTTGAGCACACTATTGTTCTATGTAAGTGCCAAATTTCATATAAATCGAAGCATTTTTCACGAAGTTGTCTATTTTTTTCATCGGGTTCTACGTTTTTATGACTCACAGTGTACACGTTCTTCAACCAGCACATCATGCAACGGAAATCGCAATATCTAGCCTGGTCAAACGCCTACTAGTGTAATTGGGTAAAAATATTAACTTCGAATATGTTTTGATGCATAAGTTTGTGTATTGGAATGCTCTCGATGCATAATTTCAGTTTGATATCAATTCCGCATTCTTACAGAAAAAAATCGCTATAGGAAATGATAGGTCTCTTGGGGGCGTTGCAAGCCTTGGCGTGTTTACGCCATGGAATTTAGCGGTTTCGTGACAGTTAAGAATGATTTTTTTTTCTGTCATAAATGGGCGTGGAACTTCACTGTGCCAACAGGTTGAAACTGAATTTTCAATTCAACGTTGCTGCTGCAATATAGAACAACGCGTAATAAGTACAACTGCATTGAAATTCATCGATCTTCAATGCGTGCAGCCCCATTTTGCGAAATTTTCAGTAGCGGGTGCAAATTGGAGAATTACGCGAAGTACATATAATTGCTTAATACAAGGCCGTTGGACTTCTACATTCAATCTAGTCACGTGGTACACGTAATTCAGTGGCGCAAACTGCACGCAAACATGCGTCCTGTCATAATTTTGTTCCAAACCAAACCTTGGATAAATGTGGTGGTTTTTTAATTCGGAAAAGGGTTAAATAATTACGACTCGAAACTGACCAGGTCACATGAAATCAACCCACCTCATTTCGAATATGGCATCACTTTTACTCTCTTGTAAACAGGTGCAGGGATATCCCCATCAATATCTGTTCAAAAGTTAACCCATATCACGTGGGGTAGTCCAGGGTGTTTTTTAAGACAAATCCTATAGTGGAGAAATTACATAGGGCCATACATGCCCTATGTCACATTATGTCTGAAAACATGTATGCCCATATATGGCGTTTAATGCCCATGTATGGAGTCAATATACTCACAAAGTGACTAATGCTATAATACAAGTTTGCCAGCTACCTAAAACCTTAAAATCCCTACTTTCAGAGTTAAATTACAAGAAAATACAGAATAAAATTATCAAAATTACAAAAATTCAAATTTGGGTTGATCCCAAACTACCCACTCGTATCTGGTTTTCTACAAACCACAATACTGACCTGTTTTAACAACAGCGGTTCTAGTTTTTACTCACAAGATGAAACTTTGACAACATTGGTGAAAACACAAAACAGGTGTCACAAATAAAAAATGGCCGTAGCTTAGAATATTGAAAAATTTTAAATTAACAAACCATGCAATTTCTACCTTCACTTTAAGAAAATCTTTAAAGAATTATATCGGATAAATGGCTTCCAAATATAAAGTGTATGCTGTGCTAGACAATATTGTTGACAGGTAATACATATATAGGCAGCAATTTTGCAACATCTGATAAGTTCGCATGACATTCACCATCACCAACTTGCCTACTACAGCAAGCTATTCATAGCAGGTATTTGTCCAAAAACCTTTTGTATACCAATCTATGACAAAGAAATCAAAACGACAGCAAAAGAAATAACAATGAAATTTAGTCTATTTTTTATTCATTGGTAATTGGAAAAAATACCTGCATTGATACTTATTCTTCCTTGCACCAATAAGCATTCCTCACATGGTGCCATTGTTTTCTCTGGATCAGTGAGTGGGCTTTGTAAGTTGCTATGGAAGAAAAAAAAATGTGGACAAAAATTAAAGACTCATTCGTTGAAACAATGTATACATTGTACTGCCATGATCATTGACTATATTAAATCAATAAAAAAAACGTATTTCCTTTAAGACGTGGAATTCATTCGCTTCAGTCAGAGGTCACGGATATGCTTCTACTACTACAATAAAGTCGAGGACAACGTTGATTAGACGGGATATGGATTGTCATTTAACATGATATATTGCTTGCATTCATGACAGTTTTTCATTGTTGCTTAGCAATGTTTTTCTTCGATACACTATTATGAGACTGTATAGTGTAATATACAGTCCTAAGAACATTGTTCTCCAGTTAGAAGCTAGAGGGTCAAAGTCACACCCTATGGGATGTTGATATTTTTTAGTCTAACGAGTTTCCGATATTTTCTACATAAATCCAGGGTGGAAAAAGTTGCATAGGGCCATATTTGTCATATTATGTTCCAAATATGTCCATATAAATCTGATTGTTATTTCTCAAAGCATTAATATGCCACATACGTACGATATATATATATATATATATATATATATATATATATATTTAATGAATTACTGTTGTGCTGATGGCAACTCAGTGGACTGGTTTCATTTGTTGTTTGATTGCCCCTATCTCACTATAATCTTAACAAAATCTAAATCTCCATCCCTACCCATACTCCCCTATTTACTAGAAAAGATTCCCTTACAACTGGCTACTGTATAGAGTTGGGCCAATAGTCACCACAATCTCCCTTTCCAAATTAACAATAATAAGCCCTAATTTACTCAACAAATATACACACTATTCGCAAATACCTTGCTCTTGACGAGATAATTCCTGAAATGGTAAAACAAATGTTGTTGTACTTATAGGTGTATTTACATTTTATGAAACCGCCGGTTTAGCCGGAGAGCCGGATAAGAAGAGGACGGTTAAGAGAGGTTTTATGCTACTTCTGAAATTAAGTCTAAATGTTCAGCAGTGTCGACTTCTGTACAAAATTTAACATTGCAAATGTAGTTTTTATGCAGCACATTATTTCCTATAGCAGATGTAATAGAAAAACACAAAAGATTTTAGGACAAGGGTTGTAAAATAGTTCAATGGGGAATGATTTCCGGGAAGACCCCAGGGCTTCACGGTAGCCACCTGACGAGAACATTTGTCTCTACATAGTCAAGAAAAAACAGGGAAATCGAATGGCGTCCATTGCACGCAAACCCCCCAAAAAAAATTTTGATGAAAGTTGTTTCAATGTATACTATATGAAAGAAAGCACAATAGATTCAGATATTCAATTATTCACGGTACCTCGAAAATACCTTCTCGAATGCAAAAGTGAACCGAGAAGGAATTAAATTTGTAACATTGCATTGCATTGCATTTGATTTATTGGGTCGTCGAATTGTGTAGTTTGATGTGCATGAGGAGTTCTAGACATAACAACAAGGTATTCATGACATCCATACGTATGAATACACTGTTAACAATTAATCCCATGTAAATAAATGTTAATTGTGATTTAGTGAGAGTTTAACTACTGTGGGAACCATAAATTTACTTTAATGGAGTAGGCAAGTTTTTCTATAGTTTTACCAATCAACGTGTGTTTAATTTACACAACTATTCATAAAATGCTTCATTAGTCATGCGAAGTCATAGACCTTGCAATGATACATGCACCTGCATCAAGCTGTGCTTTTTTCAACAAAAAAAAGTAATATCGACATCTCGGATAACGAGCTGTAAACTACACTTGTTGACAAATAGGATGAAAAATGTTCTATACAAACTGCGTTTTACAAATTGAAATCGGAAACATGACACGTGACATGTTCATAACTGAAATCTGGAATCTCAAACACATACAGGTCAATTACGGTTTCACGATGACATTTGATACCCGTTTCATATTGCAACCAACAAGGTGGTATAAAAACAAATGCACCGTGCTTAAGCAAAATTACAGTTGGAAAACTGGCAAGAAGAAAATCTTTTGAAAATTGACATTCTGAAGTACTAGTTCACATCAACCAAGTTTGAAGATCTTGTAGTTCCAAACAACAACTGCATTAATGTAAGTCATGATTTGTATCAAATTAGAGGGATCAATGTGACCTAATGTAACAAATGTAACCTAACCTTTTAGGATAGTGAAATTACACTTTGATCTTTTGTCCTTTTGGGGTTATGACCGGTTATCATCATATTAATGTGAATGATACTTAAGAGTATATATGTTAACGAACCATAACAAACATACAAATTGGAGCCAATATTTCTTCTAATAGTTTGGGAAGAAGAAAGTATTCCCCCGCCTAAACAAAATACAAGACGCCATTTTGAAAAACCTGAAATTTAAAAGTTGATGCATTGTGATATTTCACGACTACATTATATGGAATGACTCGGCTAGAATTTGTAATTATTTTAAGCATCATGACCTCATCGCTTTCACGTGTTGAGCATTAAATAAGGTTGGATTATTACACAGAAATAAAAATCTTAATAAAAAAAGGTTGAATTCATCATCAGCCGATGTAACGTACATGTATGTATACATCTGCAACCCACGCAAATATAGTCATATCTGACTATGATGGCTGGCAGTACCTTTTCTTTTTGCATGTTTATGTGAAATCCTCAACCTACTTTCTTATCGCCGGTATATACGTTAAATGCAGTTTTAAAGAAATCTTACTTATACCACACTAGCTTATGGGCCATTCAAAAAGGACGTCCTCATAGGGAGTAAGGGAGAGGGGGAGTCTTCTGTCAAGTGGACACCATGTGGACAGGAGGGGAGAATTGAAGCCATTATAGACATCCACAATGATGCAATGATGGTATTTTTCAGTTATTGGATTTTCTGTTTAATTGAGTTTTAAAGGTCAGTAAAAGGGGAAATATGGAATATAATAAGAAATGTGTCCCCAGACCCAAATGTACTTGAATTTTTAAAACCTCGGAAAAGTCGGGAATTTTGCCTGACTTTGTGTTAAACACCAATTTTAGGCTGGAATTTCCCTTTAATGTCAGGAAATTTCCGTTAATCAGAAAAATCTGGAAAAATGTTGTGGAATTGGTAGCGAGGCGGGTGATTGGAAATTTATAGGATGGGGCTTGTATGTTCTAACATATTTTCTGGACACCCTACTTTTCACAAAAATTAAGGACGTCTATGGGGAGTAGGCGGAAGTCTGGGCTAAAATGAACAACATGTGGACAGGGGGTAGAGGGGGGTCAATTTTCTAAGGAATTTCGGGGACGTTCTTTTCGACTGGCCCCTTATATGAATATATAGTGAAGTCTTACAAACCCTTGGATCACGATTCATTCTCTTGTGAATAACAAAATGAAATTCAACGTAACAACGCAATAAATTACAGGTATATATCCTGCCATATTTCCATGAACAGTAGTTTTGATTTCAGTCCTTCATAATTACCTAGTATGTATATATTTACACGTAAATTTATTGCACTTTCTGACACATGCCATTTCATTTAACGATCAAAGCAGTCATGTAACAATCCTCAATTAAGTTTAATGAGATTCCATGAAGGTTCCTATTTGTATACTGCAGAAAAGTATAGCATATACTGTAGTATATATACATGCACGTAAATAGGGAATAATTGTTCAATAATGACTTTCGTTGTTGTTATCAAATGAATCATTGCAATGTACTGCTATAGCAAAATCTGCATATTTTTACATAGATTAACCTCAATTTACATTAACATAAATATATTGCGTTTGTAGATTTAATATAAAAGTCAAACTATATCTGTGCAAGCATAGCTTTACAAATATCGTTATTTATGTATGGCCACCCAAATGTGCCCAATATATTTCATACCTGGCCATGTTGGATTATTCCATCTCAATGTGCAAATATCCTGTTACAATTCCATACAAAAGTTGGACATGGGGCTTGAAAAAAATGTGCAATTATTCGGTCTGTGCATTAAGCGGTGTACAATTAAGCGGGTTCGACTGTAAATTATACCAGTCATTGCATGGTACACATGTTACAAGAGTTTGCAACATTATTTTTATGTAAATACTATAAATTTATAGCATGCAGGTTTCACAATCAAAAATTCATTTCAGATACTTTATTTACATATTAAGTTTAATAATGGTTGATGCAACCAACCATAACCTAACATAATAGAGAAAACTTGCCAAAATGACTTGGAATGACATCACATCCTCAAAGGAATGCGTTTGTGCATTGTTGGATGGCAACTTGAAATTTGTATATACACTGTGATGTTTCTAAGACTTGTCATCCGCCACATAATGCTTTGTGGCAATCGGTTATGCATGTAGTTAATAACAGTAATATCACAAAGAAGTCATGAAATATAATTATACTATAGTGACGCTCGGTAAAACTTTGTTTCACAACTTTCATCAGGCTAATTACCGTTTTGACCTCGACCCAGCCTCCATTACATTTTCTTTATGTTTTCCACTTTGATTGTTTGTTGAAATATAATCGTTTCACGCTGTATACTCTCAAGAGTCTGACTCAGATTCATCTTGGGGGCCATTCAAAAATTATGTCACACCTAGGGGGGTGGGTCGGTTGTTTGTTTTTTGTGACAATTGTGACCAAGGGGTGGGGGTGCTTCGGTAATGTGACATCACACTCTCAAAATTTATTTCAAACGGTAAAAAATATGCGGTAAAATTTTTTTTTTAATTTTTTTAACATTTGAAATTTTGAATAGCAGTCGGGAAAAAAGATTTGGGTCCTGTAGTGACTTATCACTTTCTTCCCGATAAAATTATAAAAGAATATAGAATTATTAAAAAATAATTTTTAATCGACGGGTTGTGACATCATTATGGATAGAGTGTAGTAAAATTTGTGACAAAGGGGTGGGGGTGTTTAAAAAGAGGCAAAAAGGTGTGACATAATTTATGGATCACCCCTTACAACTATAAACCCACACGTTGTATGTGATCTGAAATTCACGAGAAGATTTGTATTGATTTCTTGACATACTTTGATGCCATTTTGAACTAAAATGGCCAACAATAGTTCTATTGTATACATGTACTTATAGCTCTCAAGCACCTTTTAGCACATCATTACAAACTTTGAGCAATTATACCTAATGTATAATCTGAAGTAGGTTTTTGATGCTATAATATCGTTTTAATATGATGGAAGAATACACATTCTTTCTTTGGCATGTTTAGGAAAAGTTGGTGGCCGGTCACTCTATTCTGGTTTACACAGCTGATCTACAGGGTGGCCACAAAAAAATTAGGGAACCTTTTTCATAAATTCGTAACTTTTTTGTTTTTTAGTCAAAGTAAATCCAATTTTGCACAAATGTAGGCAACAAACGTACGAACAAAACAGCTATTTCACTTTGTACTAACAAATTGTCCTTCATTCGCTGCAACACATACCCGGAGGCTTTGATTAAAAAACAAAAAAGTTAAGAATTTATGAAAAAGGTTCCGCTTTTTTTTGGCCACCCTGTATACTTTCTAGAGAATACAGGAGAAAATAATATTGTTTTACTACGTTAAAACACGTGTTTTTCATTTAAGTAGTATTATATAAATGATTTTGCGGTGAATTAGCATATTCATGATTAGATTGCAGAACAATGTCAATATTGTCTGGGGACATGTCTTTTCTCCAAAGTTAGGTTTTGCTGAAATTACATTTTTGCGAGTGTTAGATACAGTACATGAAACCATCGCTGCAAAAATGCATTAAAGCGCACATGGAGCAGCATTAACTCCGCACGAAAGTCCATATCAAGCAATAAAGATAATATGCAAATCAGATTGGAACGCCTGACATTTATGGCTTGCTTCATTGTTACCAAAAACCTCATTGTCGTGAATTTTTTATTTATTTTTTGCCTCGTTTGCAAATCCATTTTTAATTAACGGGCAATCTCGTTTACATATTCTGTTTGCTATTTCAGGGATCACCGAATTAAGGTGAATTAACGAATGCAGTAACTTAATATTTGCATGTATGGATTGCCCTTTTTTTTAAAGCATTAAAATTTGAGTGAGGGTCTGCCCAGATTGCATATTTGAACACGCATACTAGCAAATTGGTTCATTAGCTCGTCGGGTGCCAATCAATACAGCGAGCTAATTAGAAATGATTGTTGAGTTTACAATGCAATCAGGTAAACAGTCATTAATTGCCAATGCGCATGCAGACATGCGCCAAATACAATACAAAGTAAACAAAAATATCGGTTCAGGGGCCTTGGAATATAGCAAATGGTGATTTTGCTTAGCTTGGCAAAGTGCCAAACAAAAAAATGGAGCAAATGTATAATACTTTATAGTTCAATTGAAGCTTCTGTAAAATACAAAACGCAGTGATTCTGTGAAGCACAGGTTTTATACTTTGTAAATGGTCCAATATGAAATCTTGTTAAAATATTGTGCAGTAGTCACTGAAATTACGGTACTTGACCTGATCCTATATGAAAAATTTATAACTTCTGTCCATAGTTTTTTCAATTTCTAATGGGAGATTAACGCCATGACATCTTGACCTACTATACGTGATAATATAATACGTAAAAATGGTATAGAAGTGTGGACTTAAAGCCCTTAAAAAGCTTTTAAGGAAACATGTTATATTAAAGAACTTTTTGATTGTTAAAGAACCTTAGTCGTATTCAATAAGGCTGAATAGTGAAACCTTTTTTTACATATTTGACACTTAATTAAGCGTGTAATGTGTTCAAATAAGTTTTCAAACATCTACACGTATGTATATTTTTTTTAGGGTTAATACGAGTATGTAAATATAATTTTCTGAAATCTCATGGAAGTTTAGTTTTCAGTAACCAAACTAATACTTAAAATAGCCTTCAAAGTAATGTTTGTTAAAAGAGAATCAGTGCATGGAATTTCGAGAAAAAAAACTTGTTTAGTAAAAAAAAAAAAAAACTAAACGAGTGTTTAAATATTTGTCATTTTCGCCAAATTCATTAAGCGGTGAATTTATTCATGTAAAAAATGGTGTAATGGACGTGGAGCACCTGCGAATGTATTACCGTGTTCTCAATAAATGGTGCATTAAAGGTGTTCAAGGTGTTAAAAATGGAACATGCTCTTACCACTGTTATAGCTTAAGACTTAAATTCTAAGACCAACATTTGCAGCACATTATAGTGCTCCAAATTCTACTTTCCCTGATATTAAAACTACATTTATTATTGGAAAAACATTTTCCAAATATAAAATGTTGTTTTTCCCTTAGTTGCTTGTATGTTCGCAAGAAGAAGAAAAACTATGAACTTCTGATAAACATCACGAGATTTTATATAGCAATGAAAATGTCTTCTTTACATGACTGAAATGAGGCTTGGTATACAGAGTAGGATCTTGTTGCCCTGTATTCAAACCGATAAACCATTTTTCAAAGTAATTTTGTGCTTGTTTTATTCCCAAAAATGTAATGAATTTTTGATATACCGGTATACATCACCTGATTTTATAAAGTTGGGGGTTTCGAAAACTTGAACAATGTTTTTATAGAAGAAAAAAAACATCTTTAATTCCTTACAATAAGTGCAACTAGATTTCTTTTTATTTCATGCAAAAAGTGATTGAAAATTTCAAATTTTTTGGCCTAGTTTTGCATATGTCGTGAACTGAGAAAATCTTATAGACATACTGTGCATCATTCAGTAACGGTATAAACAACTGGATAACGCAGTCAAAAAATTTACAAACTAAGACACTAACATCAAGAATAAGGAGGCTTTCAAATGTCATGCAAGATATACATATACACAACATGTAAATCGTGCATATAATGAGGAAATCAATTTTTTATTTTTGACCTATACCTAATTTCTCGAACCAAAAATGGTTTGCAAGTATTTACAATATTTCATAATTCACAGGTAAACAGAATCGAGGGTGGATTTTAGGAGTGACTATAAAGGGAGAATGTGTGAGGCCAAGGATGGATCGTGGATGATGAAGGTGTTGTTTATGAACACAAGGAGAACCTGTTATGATATGCTTGGAATACGTTAAATCAAGATTAGACCTACCATAAAACAAAAATTAGCCCACGAACTTAATTGCAAATTAGCCGTGCTTCCTTGTAACCACTCATATATGACTCATTGAGAATCAAACCTTTGGACATGAATGCGTCAAGCCACATACTCCTAATGGTGTATGCTACATGAGAAATGAAGACGAGGGTCACAAGGGTTAATCTTATCAATGTGGAGATGAGATTTGGAAACATGAATATAGTCATCCTGGTGTAGACAAATCACGACAGCAAGAATCTAGCAATGACCCCGAGCAAGAGAAAGTTAACTTTATGATGAATATTTCCAAATTAGGTATAGGATGCAGCTCCGCATTAGCCCCTTCAATATATAGCATAATTCCTTCTCGAACGCACTAAACAACAATTACAATTAAGTGTGTAAACAAATAGAAGAAGAAAATTCAATGTTGCCAACTTCCTTCAAACGTAGACCAAGAAAAACACATATAATCCTACATTTATAAGCGTTCATATTCTATTATGTAAACTCCTGTGCTTTCTTCGTATGTTATCATCAATATATCCTCAAATACACTGAGTCATAAAAAAGTAGAACCCAATAAAAAACAAATTGCTTCGTGAAAAATGATTCGATTTAAATGAAATTTAACACTTACATAGAACAATTGTGTAGGAACAAAAAACGTCTTCCTGACATTCGACACATCTTGGATTTTTTTCATTTTTCAACAAGATGTGCTCGAGAAACCGCTGAACTGGTACAACGAGAAACGTCACAGTTCATCGAACCCAACCACTGGCCACCAAACAGTCCTGACTTGAATCCAGTGGGCTACAAAATTTGGGGAGTTCTCCAGGAAAAGGCTTACAAATTGAAGATTACTAATATCGAAGACTCGAAACTACGAATTAAGAAAACTTGGATGGAACTAGACCAGCATATAATCGATTCGTCAATCAAAGAATGACGCGTTAAACTCCGGGCTTGTGTAAATTCACCGGGAACATTTCGAGCACATTTTATAATTCATTTTTGTTCCTACACTATTGTTCTATGTAAGTGCCGAATGTCATTTAAATCGAAACATTTTTCAGGAAGTTGTGGCATTTTTTATTGGGTTCTACTTGTTTATGACTCACAGTGTATATACAGTGAAACCTGTCAGATTGAACACGTTTATAAAGTGAACACCTCCCTAACTTGAACACTTTTGGCTGGTCTCGGACAGCTTCCATAGAAATAACATTAGGACAGACCTCGATACAATGAACACTTGTATACTTTGTACATTGAACACTTTTTTCTGTCCCCACGGATGGGTCTAACCTCACTACATAATACACTTGACCATTGAGTTCCCAAGTAAGCCCCTAGAGGGCGCTCTACAACAATCAGGGGAAATTCCCTTATTTAGTCTTTAGTTATTTTGGGTACTGGTAGCCAATTGCAAATCATAGTATCAAGCAAGATGAGCAAACGAAGCTACACGGAATTGACATTGGATAGAAAAAAAGATGTTATCCATGCAATTGATATGGAAAAATCTGTAAGGTCCAGCAAAAGAATGATGATAAACAGAGAGAAAGATCGAGAATGCGATCATCAATGATCGAAACAAAAAACAACAGGCGATTACAGATTTCTTTTAAAAAACCTAAAATAATGATTTATGCACATGCACTGAAAGGATTGTGTTCATAATGTTACATTCAATTGTATACAATAAACATAGTTCATTGGATATTCTCTTTTCATAGAAAACCTCCATACAATGAACACCTGTCTAATGTGAACACTTTTGCCTGGTCCCATGGGTGTTCAATGAAGACAGGTTTCACTGTACTGTCAAAATATATCAGATGAAGATTCCAACATTTTGGAATCAATGCAACAAATGTCATCTGCAATCTTTTATTGCGGCATCCTGTATACAGACTTTTATAGGGATTGTCTTCCATATCAGAATTGGCTTCCATGTCATAAAAAAGTCTGTGGCCTCTAAATGGAAATTATTTTCCATCTTCACGGGCAAGAATATGCCATATTTGGGTTCGCCCAAGCCAAATGCCCTGCTATCAATCCTTGGATTTAGATTCATGTTCGCTGTAATGACAAAGGACTACAATAACAAAACGTGCGTCTTAATGGATTACCGATCCTAGTAAACAACGTACGTGGCGACAGTACAATTCTCCAACGCATATAAATGTCAGCCTACGTGTCTGCTAGGTTATTGCATGTGGATGAAACTTGTTAATTGGCTGAATTGCCGTCAAAAAATTCATAGCCCCCCTTTGTCACATTATTTGCCATTCTGGGGTGTGTCTATAAGCGGGATAAAATCATTTTAGGCGTTATGGCGAATCGCAATATCATATTTGGAACCTTAGGAGAGTAAACTTCAGCAAAAACCCTTCGTGTTCCGAGACGCCTATCATAACGAATAATTAATAGTTCTTTAAGGAATTTTGTTTCGCGTTATTATGTTCTCTCCTTCCTCAAGCACCATAGGCAGCAGTCGTAAAATCTTGAATGGAAGTTTTGCATGTATTTACAGTACTTTATGAAGCGGTTACTGCTGTTCAACAACTAAAAACTCATTTGTCTGTCGTGCTGCAGCGTGTTAATGAGCATTCAACAAAAAGAATTTGCATTAAGTACATGTAGATTAGCCTGCCAGTTCTCATATATGCAGATCTTTGGGGGGAAAAAAAAGAAAAAAGATTGAGCCTATAAGCCTGTTTTTGTCCCAAAGAAAGATTGGTAATTTGCATGTGATGATGGAATGCTCGTAAAACTGTATGAACACTCTAATTAGCTCCATTCAGGTTCAGCACCTCCTTGCGGTGTATGAACCTTTAGCAATGCTTCAACAGTGATCAGCTTGTCACGTTTCTTGACGCTTATTGAGCGAAATGGAAGCGGCCATGTTGGAAAAGCTATGGATATATATATTTGCTTACCACTTTTGTTTCAACAAACTTATAACGCGTTTTTGCGCCCAGATTCGTGTTTCTGGACACATTTGACCAATCGCTCGGGAGACGGTCTAGATCAAAAGAAAAAAAAATGTTGCCACTGCTCGGCTAAACCATTGGCTCGATTGAAGACCTAATCGCATTTTTTTTATATACAATCATGAACGTGTTGAAATTCAAACGAAGATAGTCTACAAATCGTGGATCTATAAAGACCATAGTAGGAGCGCCATAAACTGGACACATTTGCACCCGTATTTTAGCTTCGTTTGGTGGATACACTTCGGCAAGATTAACATTTTTCTGACTTCATTGTTTAAGATTTGTGTTTTATGTTTATGTAAGTGTGTTTCCAGTTTCATGTTGTATGTTGCTGTTGGTGGAGACCCGGCTTAAAGAAAACTAATTTAACATTATTTTAAACTGTGCCATTATGTTTTGTTAGCAACGACCTATACGTTGCTACGTGATTGGACACTTTCAAAACATTGAAAACATTATCTATCACAACTTAAATTGTTAAACATGCATCATGGAAACACTTATCTGAAAATACACTTCTTGTAGCTTGACAGCATGCATATATACACATTTGACAAAATCATGCACTCAGAAATTACACGTCACGCATACATGTCAAAAATGTCCTAAAATTAGCAGCCCCTTGAAAGAACATTGATCAGTATTAGTCTAATTGGAAATTCGTCAACATTAGACAATATGTTAAACATGTTATTGATCTTTTAGTAACTTATTGTACAGTTTTTATACTTATACGTATTCTTTAAAATATTTTTATTTCTTTCGTTTTAAAATAAATTGATAGTCTTGCACAGTAGTTGTGGATGGACATGTTTTGTATCTTGGCAACCAATATTTGTAATCCCAATCCGCCACTGTCTAGTGCAATGCACAAATCTGCAGTTAACCACACATCTGACAGAACATTATGGCATTGGAGTTTGCATACAATATAAAATACAGATTGAAATGCCATTGTAATGGAACAATGGTAAAACGTATTAATATTTGAATAGAACTTTCCATCAGCGCTTTATTTTACGAGTATTTGTAATTATTTTATAGCTCAAAACAAGTTTGATTCGAGCACATTGTATCATGCACTGTTTGGAGACCTTGGTGCGACCAGCTTGCACTGATGGTTACGGAAGGCTGGGCAAATAGCATTAGCAAACATCAGACTACATGCCACATTTTGAACAGGAAAAGCCAGGCAGTAATGTGCGGTTTTGATATCTATCAGTAAAGCCTGATATAACTGGTTTAGCCATCTACAGCGTTTATAGCAGAATCTGCAATAAAATAGTGAAAAGCCAAAAAGCAAATCGGTATAGAGTGTGTTTCAATCCAGTCATGATAGTCAGGCTTTTCAAAGTAGTTCCATCTGCTATTTTGAGGCCCTTTCTTTGGACAAATGATGATAGTAAATGCATTTGAATTCTATGGTTAATTGCATGAGACGCATTGGGACTGGAACATTTTGGCCTACATGGGTCAGCTGACCCAATCATGTGAAGTTTCATCAATGACTTGATTGAATTTCTTTCTTAAAAAACTATCCCAAATAACCGGAATCCAACAACGTTGTCTAAGATTTTATACGACGAGTTATGGATATATATGGTAATAGACTTTGGATTTTTAGCCAACCTAAGAGTGGTATTTAGGATAAACTCATAAACTTTAGCACATCTCCCTAAATTTTAATTGTGATAAGTAAACCCTAAGCGAATTTTTCAAGAAATATAACTTACAAATAGCACAGGTTTTGTTAATAAAAATTGCTTATACGTATTTTGGATGAAAGATTTCGAGAGAAAACTAGGCATGTTAATGTTTCATAAAAAACATGAAGTACCTTTTTGATTATAAATCGGCGTTCTTATTAAGCACCTGTTTGGCTGCCACAAAATACATCATATGAGTAGGATGACATTGCAATATACTCTCACCACCATAAATATCACAAAGGCATAATTCATTTACACCCTCGATATTATATCTTATGATATTATATATTAATGACTGTTTTCCAGTCAGTCAACCTATTTCATTTTCGCGCACCGCAATTATTATGCATGTAAACATCTGCAATTTCTTTCTTGTTCATATATACTGTACACGTATATACTTCATCATACAAGCAGTCTCCATAAATTAATATATATATATATATGATCTGTGTTTTCTATACAGTTTATACAAGGTATATTTCTGTTTATTGCATGTGCAATAAAGAAGCATTTACTTTGTATGACAATGCTTGTTGTTAGCCTTACCATATGGCATACTGATGGATATTAAATGTAATTGCAACACAATTGCAATGTATCAATACTCTCACGGTAACATTCTGATATTCAAGTAAAGGTTATTTAGAAATACAACGTTTGGTTTTATTCTATCAATAGAGATGGTCCAGCATAGGGTAGCCATTTGTTAAGAGCTATCACCAACATTCTGCGTGTGTGACAGAAATGCTCCACTCTCAAAATTGGGACACGTTGAGGTCCAGACGCGAAACATTAAATTTTTTTAATCTTTCTTGTAATTCACACCTTGTTTCCCATAGTTTAACACCTAACGACCACTATAGGAGTAGACAATCACTCAAATCCTTTGACCGAGCTTCTTGCCAAGACGGATGCTTACTATTGGTCCTTCTTTTTGTATGAGATTAGATGATGGAATATCCTTCCTGGCGAATGTCCAGATTTAGTAAAAATTCAATCTAACAATGATGTGCGCTACTGACGTATAGGTGCATTCTCCTGAAATTAGGTACGAATCCCCTAACATATGCCATTGATTTGCTGACTGTATAGTGTACTGAGTTGAATTGTATCAGTTCTATCAATACAGTGTGAATTCTGACATACTGTCAGGAAGTGCCGAGTATAACCATACATTATTTAATTATGGGATATTTTCACAAAGACAATGAGGTTGTAAGTGGCTTGTTATATTCAAGTTAATCTCATTAGCAGTAAAGTTCATCACGCGAGTCGATTAAATTAGCTGAGAACCGTTAACTTTTCCCAAAACCCCGATACGGTATATTATATAGACTTACGGACATAAAGTTTGTTTTAGTGCTTAGAAGAATTAGTGTTGATTAGTAAATGAAAGCCATCCTGAACCATGCACCACAAACTGGGTCATTTCAGAATACACAAAATTATACTTCATTTTCTTGGGAAGGGAATTTTTCTACATGTGCGATTGATACCACAAAAATAAGGGAACAAATTACATTACCTACTATAACACGAAAATCGAGATTTCACATATGAAATGTCCTATAGCTGAGCAGCTTGTCACTTTTTTTGCCCAAATTATTCACGTTTTTATAGATGACACCATTTAACACAGCAGTTCGAAAGCAGCTAACTGACCTGTTTTTAATAATTAACATAATGAACGAAAGTAAAAATTTGAATATACCTATAATTAAACGTTCCATGTTTGATCATAGAAAACGAAAGATGTTTTGGCATTTGGCACAGGACAGTCCATTTCCACATCTTATCCCCTTCTTTATATTTGATGTAATTTATCTTTAATTATTTCTATTTTAAGAAGTTTAAAGCCAGATTAGCATAGATCTGCAGTCTTTAAATTTCAGGCCCAGACAGATTAAAATTATACTTTTTGGAAACATTTTAAAATACAAATTTAGATACAGTAGAGCCTGTCTAAATACATACGATTGGGACCTGTAAAAATTATGCTTTTAGACAGGTTCATTTATATACACGGGTTCCAAGTCAGGACCGGACACTTATGCTTTTAGAGGGGTTATTCATTTACACAGGTTGCTTGACCATAGGGAAGAATATTATATCGGTTTTAATTTTCAAAGCCAATGACGTTGAGGGCAGGGGTAATCCCTCGATGAGGTCATACAAGAAAATGAACCACCAGTTCGGGGTGAATGCTTCAGCACACAAGCATATATACGTTGACGTCACATCAGGGAGTTGACATGTAATAAAAAAAGCAACAACTGACGTCAATTCAACAGCACATGCACACTATCAATGCATAGTGCAACTGTATTTCAAGAGCCTCGTGCCACAATCTCCCAAGCACTGGAAATTGCTGGTATTCAAGAAAGATCATTGAAAAAACCCCAACAACGTTCAACTCTGATGCACTGCATCACAGTGCAACACGTGCAAGATTTAGCAGGCGTAACCCAGAAGAAGATTCTCCATTGTTAAAAACTGGTGTTCTACACCTAGAAAAGGGCAAAGGAGGAATTATAGCATGTTGCAGGATTGCCAATAAACTGCACACCACGACTACACAGCGTATGCGATGGGACAATCGAAATGCAATGGGGGTGATGGTATAGAGGAAGGAAAGCAAAGGCAAGGCTATGGAAACTGGTTTCTACCGAGAAATTCATTTTCAGGGCGAGAGAAGGAAAAATAGGCCAATGGTTGGCCTGTTACGTCAATGCCTGGCGTTTACGTCTTGCCTGCCGCCTTTCATGTTTATTTTCTGCTTCAGCAGCGGCAGCGCCTCACGTATATACATACATGTAGCCAGAGTTGGGTGCGTGGTTATTGGAAGAGGCTAAGGCGAGTGACACGACACAACGGCAGGGAAGAGAGTGCGGGGTAGTGCAGGGGGGGAATGCGAGCCGAGCAGAGTGCTGCACAGCGTTGTCGCATTTGAAAAACGGATAAACCGGAGAGGGCATCTTTTGTTGCTTCTCCACTTGCACCGCATTTCGGTTTTTGTTGTTGTTGTGGTTTTGGTTTCATTTTTGTGCGTTCGTATTTGTCTTCTCCACCGTCTTGCCGGATTTTGAAGGGAAACGGTAAAAGGCCCTGCAAAACGCACCATGAACGGAACGCGCCGGTCCTTTAAATGCACCGGTCTAAGCCTAACGGGAGGAATCCTGGCGTTAAACCTAAACTGGACTCGAACATAGAACAGGGAAAATGTGGATATCGCCGTGATAAAGCCAACGAACCGTCCTCTGCACCGAAGTAAGTACCCCCTTATAACGTCCGTTTACCTCCTAGCCTCTATGCCTCTGTTGCTTCTGACCGAACGTTCCAAAATAGCCCTAGCACGTGCAGATTATTTGGAATTCCTTGCTATGATAACAAACGATATCGACGCGAGGAATTTCTGGGTCCATAATAAGTTCAACTCGTATTCAACGTAGGTCATATCCCCGTTTTGGACCTTATGCAGAGCCTGGCAGAGTTGCTTCATAAACGGCATCACGTGGGATGCCGTCTGTGACGACATCTGCATATAACGTCCATTGTAATTGTATTTAGGGAACTGTGAACCCCTGCTAATAGCCTGCTAATAGCCGCTAGTGTCCTTACTTATTAATATTAGTATCATAGTAAACTAGTAATGTATACTAGGCAGTTCCAATTCGTGCAGTTGTATTTAGGGAAATTTCGAAACAAACCTCAAAATTCATTATGAAAATTTCGAGATTATGAAAGTGCTTAATGTACTAAACACGTAATCAACATGGGTGCAGTGTTATGGAACGAGAATACAAATCATTACTAATTATGCACTATACTGTTGCGCATCAGGTTAAATCTATTTAGTTTATGAACTTGATATTGCATGTTGTTCTTTAATTTTAGAAGTTTTGCCTTGCTTTTTAAGAAGAATTCTGAATGCATGGGTGAATCCGGTGATCCCTTCGAAAAAGGATAACCTGCAACCATCTTCTATTATCAGCATGCTATCGTTATATACAAAACAATTTCGTCCATGTAGTCGCATTGTAGTTGTCATGCAAGTTTAATTTCCTGTTAACGTTATTAATATTCCTTTTGATGCATTCACGATGATGAATCCGCATGTACATTGTTGCTATTAATTCGGGGCTATTTGTTTGAATGGAAATAAAGCAATCACGCATATTGGCCAGACCTGATTATGTATATATATATAGATAACAAGAATTAATAAAGCCAGCTTCGTGTTTTAATGTGTTTTTGTTGTTGTTGGTTTTATTAAACTACATCCACAACCATATAGATGAACATACTGTGAACATCGGAATAAAATGGAGACTTGGTCAATAATATAATCAAAACATAGCAGCATGACCATATTCCATTTGTAGAGGAACTATAACTCGGCATTAGACAAGATTGTAAATCCCCTTTTTTTAAATATATTGGGTAAAGCCCTTCTACAGTACGTACTATGTATACACAACTACTTGGCACGGTAATAAACTTTAGTGTATGGTCACATCTAAAATTCTCACATTTTGACACAGATATATATAGGATTGCCCAACTAAAGGTTTTGAACCCAGATATCCCAATTGCTAGGCGACTGTATGGTGTTTTAAATTTAATTTAATATTATGTACTATTGGGTCGAATTCAAATGATTCTACGCTAGTTTGGGGTGAAAAAGTGAAAGTGGGGATCTAAGGTTGAACTTTAGCATGCTAACGAAAGTACATAAGCTTTCGTTTGCATGCTAAAGTTCAACCTTAGACGCCACTTTCCCTTTTACAGCCCAAACTAGCGTAGACTCATTTAAATTCGACCCAATAGTACATAATTTTAAATTAAATCAACGCGTCTCAAATCTTAGACCACTATGGCAAAGCACACTTACAAAACCCATAGCAGAATAACATATTCTATACCAACTGTTCTCACTATACAACTCTCTAACCCAACAACCTAATTTTTACCTTAACAGTTAACATATCCTTTCCTTCTAAATAAATTCGCATTAAACACTATAGCACCAAAGCAAAAAGTAGGTATGGGCCAACTTCACCCTGATGTATCTAACCTATGTATCCTTTGTAGTGTGGACAGCATCGGATCTAGGATATATTACATGTGCCCCTCTCCCCTCCCCCACCCCTACAAGGGCACATTTCATATTCCATTGACCATAGATAATATTACATGTAAATCGCAACTCGTATTGACTTAACAAATATAATCAGTCTGGAACTTGTGTATATCTTTCTGCACCTCAAAACCTGGAGAAGATTTGTAACTCTTTGAGTTCAGATACACAATTTAATATCTGTAAAAGAACCCGAGTGCCCTATGCGATAAATTCATTGTTCTTTGTTTTCCCTCTCCAATGCGTTCTATGGGTAATTAAAATCTACTTTAGATCAAGTGATCTTGTTTATCTCAAGTGAATCAACTGTGTAATTTGTTGTTGGAGTGTCGATTTTCTAGATTATCATTGTAGACTTGTAGCACACGTCCACAGGTCACATCATGGGCACACCTCAGGTGCGTTTTTCATATGAACTTTTGACTTACAGTGTGGAGGTAATTTCATGTTGGCAAGGTCCGAAATAATGATCAGTCTGGGGTTTTTCAATGTCGGTATAAGTATACATTGGAGTTAATTGCACATGCCATATACTCTTAAATAATTGTACCAGTTTTCGTTAGCTGAAGTTCGCGTCGATTGACCTCGAACGATAACGGTTTGCGTGGAGATCTAATTAATAAAATTGGATTAGCACTAAAGTATTCCGTCGTGAGTCGTGCAAATTTGCGTTTAAAAACACATCCCATGAGGGATTTGCGCTTTGAGCCGCTTGCTTTATTTATGCGTTTCGGCTAGTGATCGATACAACGAATCCCTGATTTAATAGAAATATATATGCGGCATGATTGCTGGCAATCAATTTTTCCCTATTCTTAAATTCTGCATGGCACACACCAGTTGATTCCACCGACAAGGCCACGGCAAGAAAACAACAATGATCACTTTCTTTGTGTATAAACCGAAAACGAAGCGTTTAGAATTTGGCAGAAAGACGTTTGAAAAAACCTCTGGCTTTAATTTAAAAAAAATGGCATTGTATCTAAAATGATACCCCAAAGAGGCTGTTGAAGAAGAAGAAGGCTGTGGAGAACATGAAAATATGGCATGTCTACTTCAAGTGCCCTCAACCGGTTTTTAGCAGTTTGCTGGAGGAGGAGGAATTGGGTACTAGTGCGTTTTCGTGCAGGGAATGCCGAATGGAAAAAAAAATTGGTTAAAGAGGAAACGCACCTGTTTCATTTTTGTGCCACTTTTACGATACCAGAATCAATGACAACGAGTCACTCCTGACAGCAAAAGGCACGCAGAACCAGAGAGTGCCACCACCACTCAGCACATTTCAGACAAGGCATGGTTCTAATCAGGACTAGAGACATGTCAAAAGTGTGGTGATCAGAAAAAAGACCCACCCAATAGTGAATATAAATAAACAAAATGTGTGATGTACTGAGATTTAACATATCTTTACTATGTCCCAAATGTTAAATTTCGCTTGCTTGTGATATTTTAGTAGTTGTGCTACCTGTCTGAACAGAATAAAATCTGCTACACTGGTTGCAGAATTCATGTCACTTACTTATTACAAACAATCCACGTGAAGAATGGAGAAAGCGAATATGAAACCTTTTAAGAAAATGTACTCCTCTTAACTGCCATCTTCTTATCCGGCTCTCCCGATTAACCGTCGATTTGACGACGATATGAAGGAAAACATTGAAGGTAGTGATTCCCCACAAAGTGTGTATAATAATGTAGCTATATTTCTGTTTAGTTCAGCAACAAGAGTAAGTGACGACATTGGACATATTTTAATTTAAGAAAATATGGATTAATTTTTGGAAATATGCTTATTACTAATCACAAGTTTATAAATAGTAAATTAAATGTCACTAAATGTTTTTGATTTATATGTATATTTTTTGTGCAAACACCGGATTAACCGGCTCTCCCTAATCAACTAACCAGGACGGGTATACAGTTCTACTATACTGTAGACAATAGATAAGAAGACCACTGACATAATTCTGTATTGTAGGTTAAGATTACGTTAGTTTAGGTCTGGTTTTATCAGGGCTTTTTTCATGTGCACGTTTTTTATGGAACCAAAAACGTAAATTTGAAACTTTTTTAACATTTCGAAACATCGAAACTTTAAAAAAACTTAAAGGAATCAACGGACACTAGTGTTTGAATTTTACTAAGAAAATGAAGATTTATGAGACAGATGAGACAGAAATGCATTCTATCGAAACTGGGAAGCAGTTCAACAAGTGCTTTTTTTGCTTGCTCAATGTTAGTATGCTCTGATGCATAATCAACTTCGCATTTGTCCCAATAAACCTCATCTGCTACTGTACTTATTTCGTATATTTGAAAATAGTCATGCGCATTTTTATGGCACGCAACATTAAGGTAGTTTATAATATAAACTTGCCATTATGGAAAATGTTCTCTGAAGAAGACACGTACGCTTCCATTTGGATGATTTTATATTTGCCAGTGGCATTAGAGTATTATGGTAGGTCTGGCCATTCTCTAGGGCTTCATCTAAATGCCTGCCATGGTGTGCAGAGATGGCAGATATGCGAGTTATGCTGTTCCAGACAAATAATACCCATCCAAATATCGTGTAATTCAAAAAGTATATACCTCCATCCTGCCTGCCATAACCATGCATCAAGGTTATAACCATCCATCACAGAATATGTCTGTGTGCAATGACGCCATTTCTTGATGGGTCCTCGCAACCAGGTCAAATTTGATATCACTTTGAAGATGCACGAGCACTACATGATTCATGAAGTTCAGAACGACCGATTTGTGGTTGCACTTAAGATACATCTATGATATCTAAACATCTAAAATATTTTAAAAAAACAATGAACATCAAAACGCCATGTCTAAAGTTGACCACGCATGGTGAGGAAACTTTGGGACAGAAATGGATGAGAATTTCCCTGCACCTGTCAATTAGAGATTAAAATTGATGTAATATTCGAAAGTTGTTGAGAAATTCAAGAATATTTTAAGAAATTCAAGACTTATCTCTTACCTTTTCAATGGACAGCCTCCCACGGCCAAAATATTGGCAATAGAACAACTGAACTTTAATAAATGGAACAAATGTTTGGAACTTTACTGCATGAGCCAACCTGCACGTGCATCCAGCATTCATTATCCATATGTATGTGGAATATGCAAAATATCAAGATATGTATACACACACACATATACCTGAAAAATGTGAAGAATTGACATAGAACGTTGTCAACGGTTGAACAAATTTAACGTGATTTAGACAGTCTGCGTTACATATAGTATTAATAATGCAATAACCTATTGTATGGTTGCTGTGTTAAATCTCATTTGATTTGATTATATGGATGTGTAGTTTATATGGGCAACGCTATGGAAATTTGTTTTGTCTTTTTATTATTGGCACACTCGATTATTCCATAATTTAACGATAGCATGACACCCATCAATTTAGTAAACAAGTTCTGTACTATATACGTGATGACACTCTTGAACCTGATGGTCATGTGCAGTCAAAAATGTGGTCATTTTGCAGTCTATAAGGAAAAGCGTCTAGATCGGAATTTCACGAACTATATTTATGACCTAAAAAAAAAGGCCAATGTAAGGAGAAAAGTAGGAGCTGGGCGGTTAACCACTGTGCCATTGTAAGAGAATTCCTTGCATTTTTGTCCCTATTGCAGTCCCCGCCATAAGTGTACCGAAATTAAAAACTTGGTCGAGTGAGTTTCAGGATCCTGTTTTTTCTCCTATAAAACCGGTCAGTGGTTTTCCCAGACGGACTCACCCTAGATTATTTCAAATTCAAGGGTGCACTATATAGTATATTCAACAAGTCTGAGTCCCATACATAAAAATGGGAAGCCAACCGTTCACTGTTTAGGTTTATATAAACGTTTTTCATTGGTATTCATCTTATAAAATGTGTTTAATCCAAAAACCCGTTTGCTACAGAAAATGAAGCATTGAATTCTATATAAAAAAAACCTCTTTAACTATGGACAATAGCAAATATAAAGCATGAAAACTGACATGTATGTGAAGTTTAACCAAGTGTCATAAAGGACTGATACTTGTTTCGGACTTTTTCTGCTTTTAGCATGCAAGGGTATATTCTATTACATTCAAATGACATATAGAATAAACCAATCCATACAACTTTGGAGTTTGGACTAAAATATTTGTTGCAAATTTCGGCCATAAGGTCGGTATGCACCAGAGGAAACATACACAAAGACATAAAACATACACCCGAAACACGGAACAAAAACTTTCAGCATGTTTTTCGGAACATGTGTATTTTTTTTCCTTTGATCTGGACAGTTTCTTGAGCGATCGCCAGGAAACATTGCAATGTGTCAGAAAATGACCGTGTTTCGACACATGTTTCACAAACACTTCTGGACACACCAAGGTAGCATGTGTTTGTTTCATGTTTCTTTTGGTACATATGCACCTTTACGGTTCGACATAGCTTCATTCTCATTTTTTGCATGCAACAAGAAATTAATTATTAATGATTTTGAATACACGAAACATTGTTTAAAAAAAGCTTCCCACAACCAGTTTCCACTCTTTCAGCATGAACATTCAATGCCAGTCGGTTTTTGTGTTCCCAAATTTGAAGAAAAAATCGAATTATATCATGAAAAGTGGTTCAGCATTGCTACAAAAAAAAAGTAAAAATGGTTTTCTCGAAGGCTGAATAGTCAAAGGAAGGCGTTATCAAGGTATCGCATATTTCGAGAACTTAAAATACATGTATCATCCCTTATTGTCAATGCCTTGAGAAAACATTATATCCAATTGATATTCGTTACCATCATCAAAACAACACATGGGGATAACACAATGGCTCGTAAAATCGATAGAGATTTATGGGAAAATTAGTTTCTGTCAACAGCCACAAAGCCTCTAATTTTCTTCTTTTTTACATTTGTCGATACGTAAATAGGCCACTAACATTAACTGTACAAAAAACAACGTTGGCAGATGAAATTGCAAAATGTGTGCAAGGAAGAATAAAATATTTTCATTGGAATAGATTTTTATTTTTTTCTTCCAAATCTACTGATGGTGACATTAACGTCTTCAGAGTTATAAATTTAGATTATGCAACTGTCTAGACGTTTATGCTTGAAATTTTGCAGCAATTACGTTTATTACACATGCAAGATGTCAATAATTGTGGTCGAGAAGATTGATTGTTGCCGGTCGTCAAAGCATGCAGCTTTCGTGTTGGTTATAACAACCGTATTGGATGGCCACTCCCACTCATGTATTTTTATTACTTTTTATTGGTGGGCTTTATACCCCATCGGTGAGACCGCAGACAACTGGGCTCTGGAACAATCTCTGGAGTCAATCTGCGCCAAGTTTGTGGACATTTACAAAAAAGCAGGTGTTTGTTCCTTTGAAACACTTGTTGAAATGTCATTGACAAATTCGTGAAGTATGGTTCAAAAGATCAAGGTATGGCATGACTAGCTGGTTTTCGAGCCTGAAATCTTTCTCACGAGTTCTTCCGGGATTCTCTTGAAGTACTCGGGAAGTGGCAAAAAAGCAGGTCTCCTGTTGCGTCAACGCATTTCAAACAAGAGCTTGTTGTAGGCGTCCAGGATGGGAAAATCCGATGAAAAAAATTAAGACATTGAAGACGCATTAGAAAATCCAAACTAGTCCCTCCCTGATGTCACGCCTGTATGAGCTAAGCCTCATAATTAAGCTAATTTGATAAATTACTTCTGCTACACGTAACACAGATGGTACTATACGTACGTGGTGATTGTAGGAAAACGTAACTATTGCAAATTTATTGCAGAATTTGCAAAATGTATGAGGGCCTAAAGTGAAAAAAGTAACTAGCCTCCATATGAGTGCATTTATTCTTTTTCGAATTGTCAGTCACGCAGTTTATCGCGCTTAAAAACACAGTCAAAGCCAAATACCAGAAGGTGCTGGCAAGAAACCGGAAGGTATAAATGTTAGCCGGATGTTTGGATGTGCGCATACGCGAGTTGTCAGTTTTAACCAGGCTTTCTAAAAGCCATATAAATGTATACTGTATCAATTCATGCCTGTATTTATATTATCATTATTACACGACTGTAATTTAATGACTGCTTTGCCGTACTTACAGGTCAATATTTTCTGGAATAATTTGTGTGATTCTCTGGCAATCGCCAACAAATTGACTTGCGTGTGGCCTATATACTTGCATCAACATGTGCGTGAATACGCGTGTCACGTCTTCACACTAATTGTTTACTGCTGGAAAAAGACATCTTCTGGTCAGATATAATCCCAACATGTTTAAATATAGGTTTGCATTATCGTCTAACTGACTGGACAAAAACTAGCAATCGATTTCATATGTATTCGAATAAGTCACGCAAATCTAATTGTTATGCCGTCAACTCCAAGACGTTTCTATTTGTGGCACATCGTGTTGATTAAGTAAGCTTTCCTCGGTGAAAGGTATAATTTCATTCCATTTCAAACTTTAGTCCACGTCTTGTAACATTGTTTAAGCTACACACCAGAATTGAGTCGTTGGTTTTATTACACAGAACAATCAATCGTTATTAGCGGTTAAACCCATTTGGAAGCTATTACAGACGTACGACCCTGGTGTCCATCAGTAAAACCAAACAAAAAAGATAGAAAAACACTTGGAAATACAAACTATTTCTCCACTATTGTTTAGAAGCATAAACCGATAATATCAGATGGAATTTATTAATTTAATCGCTAGCATGACCAACTGTTTATGCGGTGACAAAACTGGGAAATGAATTAAATAATCTAAATTAGCATGAGCATGACATGCATTAGTGTGTCCATTTTTCTAGTTGCCATAGTTCCTTAGTTGAGTTTGTTTTACTATCGATTAGCCAAAAAATAAAAAAAAAGGTCATCAAGGTAACCAGCGCCACTACTCTGTATGCTCAAATGATTACACATTCTGTTTCTGTTATGTCGTTTTTCCCTATCATTTCATCATATAATTCCTACTTCAATCTTTTTGTGCAGTACTTATTGTGTGTAGTACTTATTAGTACAATATGTATTGAACACTTGTTTACCAACAGTTTTGTCCCCATTCATAAGTGAATGGTATCAGTGGTAATCAAACACATATGAATAGAGTATGTTTGCATGAAATATGGCGGCTTTTCATATTTTACGCTCATAACAGCTGCCACTGAAACGGAAAATCTGTCATCAACACTAAAAGGCATGCAAATAATTTTGTTCCGCTCACAAATGCTTATTATATATATATAAAATATCAAGTTTTATAGCCATATTCAATTAAGTAAATTTCTAAATTCTTGACTTAAAAGAATACAAAGGGAAATTAACTTTTATTGAAGCAATAAACAGAAAAATTATTTCAAAATACGTTTATATATTAGGGTTTGGCACACTTTGTGATGTACATAGCTTTCTGTCGCGGCACACCTTCAGTCTTTAATACTGGCCCCCCTTAAATAACCTCCCGTTTCCGGTCTTTTAATTTTCGTTATGATTTCCTAACCTTATAACACCCAACTGAAAGCTGAGTCATGGGGTGCCCATTAACTCCACTTGGTAATGGGGAAAATTTTCATACGAAAAAGTTCTAGTAAAGTTGGTAAAACTGCAATATAATGTGGACGAAAGTAATTTACTTGGTAAAATTTGGAGGTCAATCTTTTGAGAAACTATGACATAGTTTGTATATGGCAATTGCTTGATAGGTTATAATATTTAACGTGCGCAACCATACCAATAAACAAGTCATTCTAAAATTCATGCATGATAAATTATCAAATTCGTTTTGAATTTTGTAGATTTCATAAAAGATGGGCACATGCGTTTGATTTACAGCATAAATATTCAAATGAATGCAACTGAAAGCCTTCTTAACATCACATGTAAGTTATGCTATGTTAATCTGAAATCTTTAGTAGACAAAACCTTGATAAGATCCTTGATAAGATGTGTAATAACCTGCCAACTCATCCATGTCCTTGGGATGTCTACTACAGGAATAGTTAACTGACATCCATTCAGTTACTTGAATGATGGTATCATGTTTATGTAAAGTAATGATAAAAACAATGATGCATTTATAGCTTGGACTGGATTGAACAAGTACTAAACCTTCTAAAAAGTTAGCTATTGCATAGGTTAAATTTCATCATTATTCTATAAACTCGTGACGAGAATTGCATCAATGGTAAAGATGTTTAACGAACACTTACTCAGAATCACTTTGGTCACCAGGAAAATCGACTCATTATCTTATATTTGTACAGCTAGGAGATTAAGGTTCTATGAGTTTGGTGTTGATAATAGCTTTGTCTTCTACATGTGTGACGTGTTTAATGAAGTTTGGGCAACACGTTAATCAAAATCAATTTGCAGACCTTGGAAGTACTACTTTGTTGAATATTTGTATGGCAACAATCCGTTAATGGGTCAATTAATCTTAGCGCGAAAAGGGGGTCCATGATCAGACCTTGGTAAAATCAAAGTTGATCCCTAGTTTACATTTAACGCTTGAAACTTAATGGCGGTTGTAATTGTGCCATATGTGCACATACATAGATCATTTTGGAAAAAATTAATTCTCCCTGCAGAGAGCTTATCGTAACAATTGTAAGAACAAAGCACTTCAACCCAGTTCGTGCTTAAGTTCTTTCGACGGTTATTACGTCGTTCGGTGGCTTGCAAAATACTCTGGTTTGAATTTTGCAAGGAAACACCTCTGCAATTACATTAATTGTGAGAATAGGCCAAGGGACTCGCATTTCCTGCAACTTACATTTCACCTTCACGTCAAGGATGTTAAAAGGTAGACTAATGAGAGAATGTCTTGAATAGGTAGCATTTTTTGTTTGTTTCTCAAATGCCTTCTTTATCTGTTAAGTTTGCAATGGCTGGTACGTGGTGCCATCTATACCAACATTAAAACCGCATTGGCAGCATTTGGCCCACATATAGTGCTATGTTTCATATCATTTCTTAAAATGTCATCATTACAATATGGTACAATAGTATTCCCAGAAATTTGTTAGCGCCCACATTGAAGTAATCACAACTGGTGCTTTATTTGTTATGTTATTTATAACCGTGAATAAGTGTTCTAAACATGGATAAACATAATGTCCAATTAGTAATTAATTAAAACCCTTTGCTTTAGTCATTAGTTTAGATGAACTGCAAGTTGCTCGTGTAGTTCTAACCTGTTTTTCTGGTACTCCTACAAGACCCTTTGCAGTTGGCCCAGCCAATCAGAAGGCGCCATTAAAAAAAAATATATAAGGTCTATACCATGTATTACGGTTAGGGTTAACTGCAGACGCCAAACCCCTTTGTACCCTTACTGTCTAATAAATAAGTTACTGAGCATTCTTGGTACAGATTAAGGTGTAAAGTTAACATTTATATTGGTGTATGTCGTGGCAATAATAGATGAACAGGGTTAATTAAAATTGAAAAACAAAAGAACACTACACAATAAACAATGGGAATTATGCCCATATCATTTAATTGTCGTTAATGCAGAGCAGCCAGTTGCAAATTTCACAATTGGATATTTGCTGAATATGCGAAGGTCAATAAGCAAGGTATGTGATTCAAGATGGCGGCATTGAAACTTTTAAGTTCCATCCCTAATTATAAAACTTTGATGGTTTGCCTTGGAAACTTGGGAAACCCGCTCGGTTATTAAAGTAGAAACATTGTTTTGCATGTTTGATCAACGGTTGCACTGTGTATGCAAATTAGGAATTCCAAGATGGCGGCTTCCATTCGCCTTTAACCAAGCTAGTTGATTTGGTGGTGACACTAGCTGCTTGGCAATGGGGAGACCCAGGTTCGATTCCCGACATGGTCGCCTACACTGACTGAAGTTTTCGCGGTTTTCCTCAGATATATCCCCGACATTGTCTGGGCCCTCTATGACCATAGCAGTTTTTGGTCCTCTAAACTTAACCAATCAATCGGCTATAAAACCTTGCACGATGGAGGTTAAGTTTTGCTTATAAGACCTAACAAGATGAGATGGGTTTGAATATCCACTTCTTTGTGAATTAGTTTTCATTAACTGTGTTGAATTTTGGATGAAAAACAACAACAACATCGTCTTTGATAATAAACTGGTAAAGAATAATGTAGTGTGGGCAGCTGTGGCTCAATGGAGCTCATGTGGATCCATCCAATGACATCCATTGACTCGAATGATGAAGTGATAGCAGCCATCACTTTTTTTTTCAGCAGCTCCTATAAAAGCTTATCTAGCTGTCGGGCTTTTATTTTCATCCGCTATTTTAAGGCTCAGTTTATGGGTTTGGCTCATTCAGGGTTGTCAATGGAAGAATCCTTGTCCATCGAGTGAAAAGATGAAAAATGGACCCTAAATGGAAGAAGTGCGCCATCCAATGTTAGCTATCGCTGATTTTTTGTTCCAATGAATACTCTCGACTGGCATTAAAAATTCCAGTAAATTTGATGAGATTTCATCGGGTGAAATCCGAGAAGAAAAAAAGCTATCTGGGACACTCATTTTTCAACGTGACAAATTCAGTGACACGGAGAAAGATAAACCCATGCCAACAATATGAAATTAGCCCTGGTACCAGACATGTTGATGTGTAATTCCAATGAGTTACTCCTCCCTTCTAATTCCCAGTAGAAAATTAACGAAAGACTTAAATGAATAATCCATACTTAACGCACACTTAAGAGTTGATGTGTTCCATGACAGCAAAACGAGTGTTATCGATGTTAATAGTACGAAATTAAAAATCATCATTATATTTTAAACGTAATGTGAAAGCTCAGTTGTTGTACATTATTAGCTTGTGACATGCTGTAATTAATTACTACAAAGGCAAAATACATGTTTTTTGATTTATTACATTCAGGAATTAGTTCATATCAGGTTGATGAATACAGGGAAAGAAATTAACATCACGAGGATAACACCTAAAAGAAAGTTTGCTTATATTTCTTGATAAAACAATTTAATAGAGCAGCTCTAATTTGATGAATATAAAAAGATCAATTTTTGAAAATGAAAATTGTGCTCTAAAATGGAACATCTTAAGTATTGAGGACAACTGAATGTGATTAAACGTTCTGGGCAATTGCAGAAAAAACGTAATTGGGAACTTTTTTAATAGGAAGGGCTCATTTAATATCTAAAATAAATATACATGTCATGAGTAATATTTTGTGTATGTTTCGCTCTTGATGTGACATAAAAAGATCATTAACCACTAACTCATTTTTCTGATGAGACTTTACAGATTTTGTATATCTCATCACAATATCTATATTTAACTTGTTGCTTTTATAAAGCGAATTTGTATAAAAGCCAGATACATCATCAAACCATGGATATAGTGCATAAGATGTATTGAATAGAAAAGAAAGAACGGTCTATTTGGAAATTTTGGCATCTGAATGCATGAGAAGCTGTCATTCGTCGTTATCTGCCCTTCATTTTTGCCACAACGTGAAGTGACGATGTGAAGACTTCGTCACTCTGGTTATTCGATCGAATTTCTCATTAATGCCTCAAAATCAATAAATGATGTGAATCCTTAAAAGAACAACCGTACACGCACTACGAATTCCATGGCTTGTTCTTTAGACAACAGGTGCTATTGCTAGAAAGGGGGGGGGGCAGCTGCCCCGGGCGATGGCGCCAAAGGGGCGCTTATGTATTAAAATGAATTTGTTGTATTATAAATTAAACTCATTATTGTTGAAACTTGAAAAGTACACTAAAAGGACGTCACCAAAAATCCTCTAAAAATGTACCATCCCACACCTACCCTTCCATCCCTGAACCTATCTTTTTACGAATTTTTGGTAAAAAAATGGGACTATTTTTGCAATAATTTTGAGTACCTCCTTTTTAAATACCCTCCAAGAGCGTCTCCAGCTAGTGGCCACCAGCTTTCGCATGTAGGATCTAAAGAAACTTGATTATAAACTCAAAAACTAGCTATTGAGAAAGTTGTATGTGCTTTTTTAAGAAAATCTTCTGAATAATGCAACATTTTCGAAATGTGAACTCAAAAACTTAACGTTTTGTTTTATCAACTATCCTGACTGGAGTTTTTCAAAGTCGTTTACAGATGACGTGGTAGACCCTGCAAGAATCTATTCTTTCCCACAATTTGCATGACCTTAGATGTCTTTAGACCCCTCAATTTTACTCAACCAATTTGGTTGGACCGTTAACTCAAACAGTTAGTTATCATGCGTTCAGAAATTGTTTCCTGTCCACGACAAGGGTTTTTTCAGGATGCGACTCGCCTGACCAAATGCGATGATTGCAAGAAAAAATAATAACTAATCTCCCTTTTTTACTCGTTCCAGGTTTCTGAACAGTTGAACCGGCAAAAGGGGAGTCGAGAGGAGGCCATGGCGTTCCACGCCACCATCCGTGGGGTGCTATTCCTGGTGCTGGCCACCTTCTTCTTCCTGGCGTTGTACTCGCTGACAGGCATCCCGGAGGCGACGAAGGTGATGTTGGCCGAGGGTAACGCCACGGTGGACCTGCGGGAGATCGTGTCCAGTCTGTACGAGCAGAACTACTCTTGCCACCTGCAGTACCGCATGAGTCATCGGGGGCGCCATTGGCCGCCACCGGCCTCGGCCTCCTCCGCCTGTCCATTGGGCGACCTGGCCGACTTTCGATACCTGATCAACCGCGACATCTGCGGCACGGACGACGTCTACATGCTGGTGCTGGTGGGTTCGCACCCTGGCCACGCCTCCCTGAGGCACGTTATCCGCAGCACGTGGGGGAACCCGCGCATCACCGGTTTCCCCTTCAAGATCGCCTTCACCTTCGGCCATGTGGCCAGCCCGGATCTGCAGTTCCAGCTGGAGGAGGAGAGCCTGGCCTACAGAGACATCATCCAGGGCAACTTTAGGGACTCGTACCGCAATGTCACGCTGCGGGACTTGATGGGCCTGCGGTGGGTCTGGCAGCACTGCAACCAGGCCAAGTACGTGATGAGGGCGGACGATGACGTCAGCGTGGACATTTACGGGCTTATAGATGCCCTGGAGGAGCGCTTCGGCAATGCCCCAGACTTCGTGGGCTGCTTCCAGATGATGGTGGACACACCCGTGCTCCGAACGGGACGCTACGAGGTGAACAGGGAAGAGCATCCAGCAGATACCTACGACCCCTACTGCCAGGGTTGGATGTACATGCTGACCCCCCACATGGCCTATTCCCTCGATCTGGCCGCCCTCAAGGTGAAACCTTACTGGATGAACGACGCCTACCTGACCGGCACACTGGTCAAGGCGTTGGGAAAAGTGCCTAGCGATCTACAGGTGAACTACACCATCAATATCTACGATATGCAAATGGCGGAGAGTGTGGATGCGAAACTGCCCCCCAGGTTCACGGTGGGACCGACGGGGGGAGACGAGAATCTCACCTTCATCCTGCACCAGAACTACAAATACCACGCCAAGCTGCGCGGACTTCCGAAGCACAGGTGGACCAAGAAGCCCTCCAGAATACCCTCGGGACCAGCGCGAAAGCGCCACCTCGGCAACGAGATTCAACTAGAGGCATCCTCCGCCTAATTTATACACACGCCTCTCCCCCCTTTTTCATATTTAATGTGCCATTTGCGGTTTTCAAGTCGGTGACCTTTTGTCATGCTATTCGAGACGTCTCTGGGCTTGTTTGACCCCCACCACCTCCTCCTCCTATATCGAAAATGCCATCCGAGCAAAACCCTTTTGAATTGCCAAAATGCGTCCTTCATGCCAAATTTAGCCGTGTGATCACTTTGAGGAGTTACAAAGTTCACTCGTAGAGTTTGCTATACTTTACAACTATGTTGTATAACCTGGAGAAACTAATAAATGTAAATAGTCGCTGTCATGAAATTGCTGAACATTGAAAAGGCTGAATTGTCATTGAAATATATCGTGCACAAAATCCACTCGTAGAGTCCGGGGGAAGGGGGGCCAGGCCTGCAAATAGCCATTGGAATACATGGCCTCCTTCATCCGAAAGGCTAGTGGCTCTAGCCGGAAACGCTGATTTCAGCGGATGTGATTGTGCGCACCTGCATACGGAACCAAATTGGGGGAAATCAGTTCTGTCACAGAAGTGGTGCTATGGTATTCTTCAAGGAATTTTTCGACTGCGCCATGTAATAAACCAGGAATGACTAATAATATGACTGGAAACTGGCGTTAGCATAATCAATCGCCTTTTAATTAACACTGTAAGCTTTTAATAATATAATTTTAAATCAGAATACCGAATTTGGAACAGAATGTATGTGCAGGACGATAGAACGCGCATGCGCAACATACAGTGTGCACTTTCGAATCAGACGAATTCGGCGTTTCCGGTATTAGCTAGTAGCCTCACGTGAAGGAGGCTAAAGTTTGGTTTTAGTTGTTCAGCCATATCGTGACTGCGATTCATATTTTGCCTGGAGAGGTGTATCATCGACATCAGGGAACTATTTTTTCCAGTTTTTGACCATTTGGCGTAACTAATAGCCGCTGTCATGAAATGGTTAGCAGGAATAAATAAAAACTGAAAAGGCTGAATCTTTATTTACCTAATCCAATGGCGATTCTGCCTTTTCAGCCTTTGGCCTTGGTTATTTATCCACTTTGCAATAGTGGTTTATGTAGTCAGTCTCCAATCCAATAATGACAAGAGTAATTTCGCAAAACAACATGGCGACTATATTAAAGCGCCTAAGTCCAATCAGGAATGACTAAGGCAGTGGATAGAGCGTTGGAAACGGTTATACATCTCCACCAGTCAAATAAAGCTATTTCTATACCCAAGGCCGTAATGAACACAATTTTAGGTCACTCGTAAACAACTTCAGGAAACCAATTTAGACAAGTTTTTGTTAGTTGTAAGCGCTTAAAAGTTGGCGCTACGAGCGGACGTTTACCTCAAGTGATTTGCCAATGATCACGATATATGTATACATATACTCGGGCCCAAGAATAATTTTTTATGTTTGTTGATGGATATAATGCATTAATTCGAAAAGGGTGCACGGATGACATTTTTCACGCAACAGAATTAGGCCAATTTGATGAAATCTTTTTAAAACTTTGTAGACAACTTGTACATTTGTATAACGAGTATTCTTATAGTTCCAATTTGACTGGACCTTCGGGTGAAGCTAATCATGAGAAAGGGAGATGCCCTCCTAATGGCAGGTTAAGCAGGTCAGCGTTAACTTTTTGTGGAGATCTGAACACGTTTTAACGAGCAGTTTTTGTTTACATCTCTCTTTAAATCCTGTTTCAGTCTCCAAGCAACTCTTTGGCGAGGACCTGGATAACCTGCCATCAAATTCATACTTTTTAACACTTCGACCAATATACTGCCCAAGGTCCACCCTGGTCCTACGCTATATGAATGCAAAACTTGATTAATCGATATTTAATACAGCAGTTTAATCGTGACGTCGGCAGCTAAGCTTTATAAGGGCCAACTACCTGAAAATTACCTGTCCATGTTTCTATCGTGCTTTTAAAATTGTTATTTTCCCATCGAATTAAGCTTTTCGGTTTATCGGTGTGTTTGTGCCTGTGTGCAACATGTTCAGTAATCGTGTAGTATTAAATATAATTTCAATTTTCTATTTATATGGAGGCCTGATGGAAGCGTTATAACTTGTTTTGGAATGTTTTATACAGTACTATTAGCAAAAATACTAAACTAATTGCGGAGTATATAAATAAAAATGAACAATGGGCTAAATCCAAGATTTAGTCTTGAAATAGTTTATAAAAATACCTAAATTTGGGCATTTTTTTCGTTTTGTTCTTAATGGCGGACAGTGCATTAAAATGTCATTTATTAAATTCTATTCTGACCATTAGTTTGGTTGATCACCAGACAATACAGTATTTTCGAAGATTAACTGCTCTGTCCTGTACAGTAGTACAGCTGAAGACAGCGCACTGTCAACTCAAAAAAAGAGTGGCTATAATCCTATGAATTTCGTTATATCATATATGGTGTTCTCCCCCAAAGACATAAAAGTAATTAGAAATAACTGATTACACCATTCTGAAATTACTATAGAGAAATCGCCTTTAAACATATTCTAATAATTTTAGAAAGAATACGAAGAGCTGATTAGTATATGCATTATTTTTGATAACAGATCGTTGAATGTGCAACTCTCATTGTTGTCTTTTCCACTTCGATTAGGGCTATATGTTGACTTCACCAGAACTATGTTTGCAATAGCACTTCGGCTTTAACATAAATAAAGGCCCAAAGGTCGCTTTTGAATTTCCAATCTGCTCACCATGTCTTTAGCAAACATGATCATAAAAACGCCTGAATGGGGACCATTTTCCATCATCTCTAGCATACTCGGGCTACTTTCAGTCCATCAAACCTCTTTTTACAGTCGAAATCAAGATTTTAGAACTGTGTGTACCTTATGTACTCCTAAGCTTATTTTCTTCGAGGCTGTATGACGAGAATTTCAAGAAATGAGGTCGGCACAAAAGGTTTGTAAAAGAAATAAAGTGCTGCTTTCTTAAAACTTTCCTCTATTCGTTAATTGACTCGTTTGTTATCGCCAAATGGCCATTCCTTATGATTATATTTTCATTCATATTTTTTTTGGACTATCAGAGGTAATGACCCATAGTTTGCTCATTCAGCTGCTTTGTTAGTAATTGTATATTAAATTGATCTATTTAACATTTCCGACTCAGCTATGGAGGGACCTGTTCAGAGTTCTCACAACCATGTGACTGGTTTTGTCGCTTGCATGACAAGATTATCCTTAACATCATTTTTCAAAGTGTCGACAAAATACAGCTTGAACTGCTTTTATATGAAGGTGGGCATCCACTAATTCCCTAATTCCCAAATCTCCGTAAAGGAAATTTGAATTTTAGGACATCAACACCTTCAGAAGATGTCTTTGGTGCTGCCACCTGGATGACGCCTTACGTGGAAATAAAAATGATATAAATATGACTCCCCTTCCATGTTTAAATGAACCTAATCTAGAAGAAGACTGAATTTGTGCAAATGCATTGTGGTTCAATTCCCAAGTCACCATGATTGTGGTTTTCGTGGTTTATACGTACACGGTTTCCAGGCAACTGCCATGATATTTCCTCTAAAAATCGGCCGCGACCGGGCTCCTTCCTCTCTTCATATCTATTATAAATTCCCAAACAATCCAAAAAAAAAAAAAAAAATCCAAAATATTAATACCACATGTCAGGTGGGCTGAGTCCCACAATGCATGTGCGTTTACTTAAGCCGGGTCTCCACCAAGACGTACATGTACGTATATACACGTATTTACAAACATACGCAAAAAAGTTTGCCCTCCGGGTTTGTTTCAGCCGCCATTTTGTAAATATATGTAAATATCAAA
>JAQGAE010000299.1:0-42238 GCA_034696685.1 Julus scandinavius | reverse complement strand
CTGAACAATGGCGTTCATATGATTTCACAGTCTTCATCGGGTAACACCTTCCTTGACATGGTTGTACAAAACGCTAATGGATTTTAAATTCAATACGTTACAGAATTTTCCCCCAAATAAAATATTCAACTTCCCTGACTTTTCCAGGTAAACAAATTTCCCTGACGAGAAAAATCGTATTTTTACTGAAGAAAATTTGCCATTTTACCGCAGAAAATCAGATATTGAATGTGAAAAATTGCAATTCCGAACAAGGGCTGAAATAGAAAAAATTCCACATTGAAAAAGTAGTGGACGTTCTACGAGTCTAATGAATTTCACCCTCATTCTGTCCATATGCTGTCCACAGTCCAGCAAACCCACTTAAGTGTTTTAAAGTTCAACAACTTTCATATTGAATTTCCCTGACTTTTCCAGGTCTTTCCAAATTCCCTGACAATTCCAGGTCTTTCCAATTTCCCTGACAATTCCAGGTCTTTTCAATTTCCCTGACAATTCCAGGTCTTTCCAATTTCCCTGACAATTCCAGGTCTTTCCAATTTCCCTGACAATTCCAGGTCTTTCCAATTTCCCTGACAATTCCAAGTCTTTTCCATTTTCCTGACAATTCCAGGTCTTTCCAATTTCCCTGACAATTCCAGGTCTTTCCAATTTCACTGACAATTCCAGGTCTTTTCAATTTCCCTGAAAATTCCAGGTCTTTCCAATTTCCCTGACAATTCCATGTTTTCCAGGTCTGGAGGAACCCTGCGTTAACACAGAGCATACCCAAGTGATTTTAAGGTTTGCAAAATGTAAAACATGGTTTCTGGGACACACACAGTGACAAGACATGTAAACTTTAGAATCCAGTCAGGGGCATTAGCCCCTATCTGTTATGGAAGTGACACCATGAAATATAGTACTGATCCCACCAGAGAATAGTTTTCCTAGGCAGGCGTTTAAGTGCAATAATAAACTATAAAAATGCCAAAAACGTCAGAAAAAAACAACAAAATTGGCACCATTACCCATTTCTCATGGCAGAAAATGGCGCCCCATCAATTTGGGTTGTGTGGGGTGGGAGGATAGGAATAGTCGATACACCGCATTAAGATAACTTTGGCCCTCTGAAACCATACATCGGCAAGCAAAAATGTGCCATGGCCATGGGTGCCACTTTTAAAGTAAACTGCGAGAGAGAATCTGCTTGGCTGAAGCGTCGAATTAAATTGCGAACAGGAGCCTGTTAAATCTTCCATCTGGGTATCAGTATATAGTTCGATCGTGCGATGTGACGCGCAGGGAGATAATCTAACCATAGTTAATAAATATTAAGCATATGTTTTTGGCGAGCAGCCAATTTCGAAATAGAAAATCCAAAGGGGTGGTTTGGTGGAAGCGGCCCTTCCACCAAACACACAAGTGGTGGAGAATTATTCACTATGAAAAGAGGTGAAGAGACAAGTGCTGCCATCTGCTTCCCAATAGGACAAACCACTGAAGAGATTTCAATAGGCGTCATGTAGAACTCAGGTGGCGCTGCTGTTCAACCTGGCGTTTGATTGATTTCTTTAAGCCTTTTTAGGGAGATATATTAATGTTACAAGTGTTTTTGAGAGCTAACAGTTGTCTCAGCTGAAAAAAATTCACACAAAACACCACAGTTCATGTTCTGCACAGTGCCATCATGTCTAACCACTGCATTCAAATACCATTTGTTTTAAAAAATTGTGGCGTCACGGTCACGTGCATGTGCTGTTCTAAATCTCATGCACATGCAGTTCTTAATCTCGTGCTTATTTGGAATTTTATTGTTCTAATGTTGGAATGTTTTTTATTTATTGGAATTCTTGTCAAGTTCAGTTTCTCATAACTTCTTGTTGTTTAAAATAAATACTTCACTTGTAACTTATCGTTTAAATTAATTTGGAAGTTATTTCAACATCCAAAAAACTTTAAAAAACTAAGAGCATATTCTTACCAGAACTGTAACTATCGGTAGATGAGGCAGAAAGTGACCGACTCCGATACCGACTTCTCTTTTTCATTCCTCCGGCTAACTTGTTATCCTGCACAATGAAAAAAACAAAGCAATTAGATAAGAGACACAAAGTTAAGTAACCTGCTCAATTAATAATTTCAGGAAATACAGAAAATCAAATTCAAGATCAGACTGGTGGCGACGTCTATTTCGTTTCTTAAGTAGTTTGACGAATTTGCCATGCCCAACGTACTTATATATGTGTTTGCCCACCAGGTATACTTAGAATCTCTATGCTGACAACAATTGTCAACAGATACTGCAGGCAAATAATAATTTGTCCATCACAGACAATGCCTTTTGTAGACAAGTGTTATTAACACCAGAACTCGATTAAGAATTCCATAAATGTGCTGTTACTTTAGATCTACAATTGCATTTTGGTTTGCTCCAAATACAGTATGCAAAAGTCAGCTTTAAATAGAAGAAAGATTTATTGCATGACGTATTCATCTTTGTTATTACAATGTTTTTGGATTACAGTTTTTTTATGCAACTGTAAAACGCGAAGTACATATTCGTAAGTAATTCGACAACTTCTTTCAGAGGTATAATCTTTAATTCATCGGTTGAAAGGAGAATTGAACTTTATTCAGATTCTATTTCACTTGTAATTTGGATTTCTGCCCAGTGATGCACTTGAATGCATTGCCCCGTATACATGTATAAGCCGTAAATAAAACTATTAGCATATGCTATTTTTTTCAAAACCAATTGCATGTGACTTTATCGAATCTCGTTGAACTTGTGTCCAGACTGAAACAAAAGTCACTGCTAAAAAAACCAAACCGAGATAAAGCAGGAATGTACTCGTAAACGATGAACTTGCTCTGGCGTGACCTCGCCATACAAATTAAAACTCCTAATCTTCATAGATACACGATTGGTCTAAAATTCTGACTAAGGACAAATTAATTAAATTCAGAATTGGCTACCAACAGTTAGATCATCATTCTGGATTATGTAAGTTTACTCCACCATTACATGGCACCCTTTTAGATGCTTGAACTTCCGGAGAACTTCAACAAAATGATCCCATTTTAGTCCAATGACTGAACATTGTTTTAGGGCATATTTGATTGGAATTCAAAAGCATGCAAATTGCATTAAAAAAATATTGACAGCCAATCACAGACAGTATCAGCTAGCCTTTAGCTGTGAACTAAATGGATATCTCCATGTTTGCCAAGCCAAGACTTTATTTTAAGCCAAGGTTTAAGAAATAGTCTGAAGCTTGACCCTCAACTTAATATGAGTTGGAACTCGCCAATAAGTTTACTACCAGAGTTTTGGTCTCGAGTTGTGGCTTACATACACTTTGGCTTAAAATAATACCAGGCTGATTTAGACTGCAATGGATATCCCCACTGTTAAGAATTCTGGAAGAAACCAAGCCTTTGAATGGTTCATAGTGCCACGGGTCCAACTATGTCATTGTGGAAATAAGCATGGTCAGTCCATCCATTCCAGGTAAATCATTCGATCCGATTGGTCCGTTTGCCTGAAATGGGTGGAGCAATCCTAGCTGACCGACGCTTAGTTCCATCATACCGGAAGTCCAGCATCCCCATCAGAGGTACCGACCTGTTCGCTGGTGTTTGAGTGACAACTGGAGCGTCGGCTGCTCGTGTTGCTGCTGTGCCTCGGATACGCCCCACTCTTGCGCCTTCCCTTCTCCAGGTGGCGTGTCGCTGCAAACTGGTGTCCTTCCTCCTCCACCGTGGCCACAGCCGCCTCCCCCGCCGTCGGATCCCTGCTCAACCTGGGTAGCCCTTCCGCGTTCCAGTCGGCGAGCACCGGTTCCTGCAGCTCTAGTTTCTCCATTCCCACCGCCACACCATTACTGTCGGTCATGTTTGCTTCTGGCAGAAGAATCAGACTCCAATAAAAAAAAAACTTTACCCCCCACTTCGAATTGCAGAATGGACGTTCTGGGCGCAGCTTGACTTTGAAAAGCGTTTGTTCACAAATTTGAGCGATGCGATGACTTTGGATTTCTCTCCAAACTTACGGAAGCGATGGCACCATGCCCGAACTAGGCTCCCAATTGGAAAGTCTGACAAAAACTTTTTCGTGTCACACGCAGGAGAATGGAAGAAGAAGAAGAAAAAAAGGCCCACGTAATCAACTCCTCGGCAACGTTCTGGCCAGTGAAGCGCTCTAGTAAACTTGGTAGAAACACTCGAATCAATCCGCGCTACGATTAGATTATCAAAACCTATTGCAGCAGACCAACGAGAAACAGGCTTTTGGCAGTAATCCGAATGAACGTCTGTCTTGAAGCGCTATTGCGGAGGGGGTGAACACACACACAAAAAAAGCGTCCAATCCAACGGATAACTATAGCAGATGTGAATTCGGCAGCACTTTGGCCACCCCTCTTGTTCCGCAATGAATTACTTTTATGAAACCTGTCCTAGTATCAGGCTTTGAAATCTCATTTATCAGCATTCCGACATTGCCTGGTTGAGAAAAAATCTTCGATGCTGGGCAAAAAGGCAGAACCGTTTGTGGAAATAATCTGGGCCAATTGGCTCTCAAAAGCAGCAGCAGCAGCAGCAATTGGAGAGAAATTTCCCGGCACCACTCCTGCCCTTCGATCTTTGACATTATACAATTACTTTTGAAACCTCGCTATACATTAGGAACTTGTCCTTGCCTAATAATGCCTTGACATAAACAGCAGACTAGTAATTGTTGGGTTTTTACGTTCCAGTCGAGAACCACGTGTGGAACATGTGACAGTGTTATCTGTGGTAAAAAAATCTGCAAGAGTCTCACAACAATCAACAAGTTTGGAATTCGAGGACTCCTGTTTTGACAATTTGTCCCCTTCTGACGCGGTGCCCTTTAGATTATTCTTCAGCAGTCCACGATCCAGTCTATAAACTTGAGTATACTGAGTACAGTGGAACCTCGCTTAACGAGTAATTCGCATAACGAGCAATATAAATTTAAAAAAAAAACGAGCGACGTGGATAGCGGAATCCACTACAAATATATTCAATGATAATGTGGCGTCACATTTTTACCAAATTTTGAAGCATCGGCAAAAACAAATGTCTCTAGACAGCTTTCTAGAAAAAAGGAATTAGGTATGAATGTATGTAGGTAGAAATATATGTATTTTTCTTTGAATAAATGTTACACACAACGTTGTTTTTTTTTTGAGTATTTTTTTTGTGGAAAATTTCACTTTTAAAAGTATTTGTTTTTTTGAAAATTTCACTTTTTGAGTATTTTTTTTCGGCATAGAACCCATTATCGTATTTTACATCAAATTATATGCTAAAAATTGTTTCGCTTTACGAGTAAGACTCCGGAACGAATTATACTCGTTATGCGAGGTTCCACTGTCAATGTGGATAATCCGGAAACATCTATAAAAATACGAGGAAGTGAAGGGGGATGGAGGGTGGGGTTGTAGCCGGATCATCGGCCTTTTCTGATCGACAGAAAAAGGGTCAAGGAAGAGAATTGTGATTGCAATGAGAGCACCAGTAGAATGCATAATTGAGTAGCCTGGTCACGAACTACAGCATTATAGATAGAAATTGTATCTGACTATTGTCCCAACATTTAACTTGTAATTATGCGTTAGGTGGCGCCATATGCATGGACTTCCATTGTATTTTAAATACAGAACTAAACTTGACATCACAAACACATGAATAGCTTAGTAAACTTTTGCTGCAACCTTGATTAACTTTTTAAGTTCCTCTAGCAATAATGGCAAATTTCCGACATAAGAGTGAGCTAGTGAGTTGCCAGATTCCCCACTTCAAAGTTTTATTTTGAAATACACTAAGCAACTGTATAATGGTTTCTGCTCATAATTAATTAGCAGAGCTAAAAAAAAAAAGCAATGACGTGCAAAAACCTTCAAAATTTTCTTGGAAAAGCAGTTTCTTCAGTTTCCCCTTGGCTTATTTGATTTGTCAGTACATTTCTGAACGTTTTCCAAAAACAAGCAGCCTTAAGAATACGTAATCTTCCGTACTACGAATTGTTAACACTCATAACGTCCCCGACTCTTTTTAAATAACTTGAGACACTTAGCCCTCCAAACGCTATTTTACTCAGCTATACCAAGTCAAAATCAAAAATTCCCCTATATTTGCTAACTACTTTTTTAATCAGATTATTGAACTAGGTTGCAATTTAAGCTATTTAAGTGGGTTTTTTTATTGATATGCAGCAAAAAAAGTCTACATTGTCTGCCAATAAATAATGCAAAGGGAATTCAGAGTACGCAATGCTGGTTCACCGGAATACGATAAATGGACATTAATAAGCACAACCAACAACGCAACTATTTACAAGCATGCAGAATCCCAACTACGTCAATTATTACATTTAATTATTCTCAATTGCACTACATTTCTGACGTTCAACCCGTGGGTGCCCACATTTCTGATCCCCTAACTCTCACTTTCAAAATAGCACACCTCAGCCATAAATAGTTATTGCACTAAATGCATTGCATTAAGTACAAGCAACCTAAATTAATCTATTGTAACACGAAATATTGATTCAACAAATTTCTGCTCATTAAGCACCCTATCGATAGTTTGACAGTGAATAACATAACGCACTAATAGAGCTCAATTTGTGTAATACATGTCCCACAGCTGAGTTGGGCAGTGTTACTTTTACTTAAGTTCATGCTTGGGACAAACCCGGGGTAGTTATCACAACGCTTACCTTCATTTTGCTTATCCCAGGTGATCAGTAAGCTAATTAATTTATCAAAGCAAAGAAAATCTCTGCATTCGTACTTGTACCGACTTCACAGTCTTGGGACGAAACTTCCCCAGACGTGGGCAACTCACCTAAATCTTTATCTGCTACTGATAACATGTATCAATTATTGCTTGGCAAACAACAAAAAAATGATCGAATTTATGCATAGACCTCGATGCACGTCATCGTGATTGAGAAAAAGGAGGTTAATGTGCTCAAATCGTAAGACCCACTGAATGCTGGCTCATGCCTGACGAAAAACGAAAATTAGGCTTCGTTTCATTATTCATATTCTTGTTGCCCTAGTCCCGTCTGAGACCTTCTACACCCCCAACAACTTTTAAACTCGATTTGACTCACCTCGTTTTCAGTGCTTCCCAATTTGCGATTATGAACTTGAATTTCACTTCTCTGGTTATGAGAGGAATTGGACGTCGAAACACATTTTACAGATAAAAAAAAACTCCGAACGAAAGTACAACTGAGGATACTTACAACAAGAACAGGCATTTACAATTAGGCACATTACGAGGACGAATCCAAAACCGAATCAACCCACCCCTTTCTAAATAAGTTAGAAATTCAAAAACCCATGCTAAATGTAAAAAAAGATAACATGGTGCTTGGCTATACAGAGCTTCCAATTAGTTCCGCGATTTCCTCAGTCCACAGAACGAAATGATTGGGTGCATTGAAATATTTTTTTTTTTTGGCATTCCAAATTCACAAATTCTCACCCATAGCGTTGAAGCCGTATGCAGCATAATTTTCAAAATTATTTCCAATTCTTGTATCATGTCCACTTTCCCATTTCCCATTCTTGCACGCTGCACAGCCATTCGGGTTAGAATAGGACTCATCGCAACTCTGGACAAGATGAAAAATGAACCCGAAGCAACTCTAGGTTCGACACAAACGTCGCAGCTTTAAGAATTTATCCATGATTTATGATGGACCTTAATATAGAACATATGTTACAAGCTATCAAATTTGAATGATATTCCTCCCACAGTGAGCAAAATCACGATGGCCTGGACAGAATACAAAAAAAAACCGTATCTTTCACATAAATCCTTAGTATATCCCAATTGTTACGTGCACAATGTTTCCCCATTAGTGGTCTCTAAATATTAAAGATCCCAAAATCATTTTGATCACTTCAATGTTATTGTCCACACTCAATTTTGTTTTCAATACATTGAACTCGTTGAACAAGATCAATAAAAATGTGTCCGCTGTAAGTACTTCTTATAAACAAAGCAGTACGAATTTGAACTATAAATCTGTAGGAGTTCTGCGCTGACAAACTTGCATTTTTATGACAGGCCCAATGAATGATTTTAATAAAAGATATAAAAAAGTAAACCAATCGAATTGAAAGCCTAAAACGATTTAGCTTAACAACGCTGATGAGGAAACAGGAAAAATAGGTCAGGCTGCCAGAATTGCTCAAGAGGAATAATTTATGCCATGGAAATGAGCTTTTACTTTACCCTGATTGACACAAAATTCGGGAAAAAGCCTTGAAGAGGGAGTATAAGGAAAACCAGAACAACTCATCGCTAAATTAAAACCTTGAAGCAACTGTTCGATATAGTAAGAGATTAATTTAACCATTATTTAACAAACAAGAAGTCCTTGCCGAGTGATTCGAAAAGATCCGGGGATTCCCGTAACTGCATTATATGCTTTAAAATGCTGTACTTTTTTTTTTAAAAAATTCTAAAAAGCAGTTTTCACACCTTGCAACATTACATTAGCTACATTTAAAACATTTTTCTATAACAAAAATTATCAAGAACAACAATTAACTGGAATACTTCAGAGGAACCGGGTTCAATTTAACTGCAATATTTTTGTTGAATTCATTTTTTAGTTATCAGTAGGATGTCCCCTTGCATAACAGAATATTCAAATATTTGATTTAAAAAAAAAACACGTTAGGTTTTGCATTATGGATTTAGCAAATAAACAATGAAATTTTCAAAATGCACCATGCGCCTTTAAAAAAATTGAAACACTTTTCCTTTTAAAAATGTGGAAAGGCCTTATAACTTTATTTATCTTGGTTTTTTTCTAAAAAGAGTTAGTCAAAATTGTGCCAATTACATTACAAAAATCATGCAAATTCCATTCGTGAGATAGAAATCAACGTTAATCCAAAAAATTGAAATTCACAATGCCTTCATGGATCTATTGCTGCATCTGGATTTTAGATCACATAAAAGTTATGCTTTATTATTTGGGGCTACTGTTGCACAAGTTAAACAAAGTATTGGTTACAAACTGTGAATGTGGGACAATGCAATGTGTGAGGCAGAAAATTCTGTCTCTAACAACAACAAAAAAAGAGACTAACGTAATAAAGATCATTGGTCGGCTGTGTCTGATGGACAAGTCTAAACTTACCAGACAGGTCGATGAATATTTAAAAGCAAAACGAGCAGGAGGAACTGGGGACGGACAACTTGTTTCAAAAGAACAAAGAAGATATATCAGACCCTGGCAACAGACCATAGCAACACATTCATTGGCATATTGGGGACACATAGTTGACAATGCAGTATTTTTCAAAGCCTTGGAAGTTTGCAGACATTCAGTACAGGTATAGACACCCTAATAGTCTACAATACCAGTTGGTCAATTTTCGTGACGGATAAAAAATGCTGTCCACCCATTTTTATATGACAAATGCAGAGTGGCACACTAGAGCTTATTGTCCCAATTTGGAGGTGCTCCGTTTGAAAGGATTGGTACCAGCAGTGGCGGCTCGTACCTAAAATTAGTGGGGGTGCTGCTCGCCAGCACTGCTGAATCGACAGTACCCTCTCCCTCGCAACCTGCAGTGCCGCTTCCTAAGTGCACATGCGCACAACAGTCAAACACAGGGCTGCTGGAACTGTGAAAGGCACAATTCCATACAAAAGATTTTTTTATCTTTTTCATTAACTGAGGGATGACTAAATAAATTAAAGAATAGATTCAGAATAAATTTAATTAGAAAGAATTTAAGAAAAAAAGACTCATTATATTAAATGTTACCGATACCAAATACAACATTTAACTCATTTAAGAACCAATATACCCAATTTGCAATTTCAATATTCAGATCAACCATTTTTCATTCAACAGCGTCATTAGTATATAAATGACGGTTTTGAAGTTGCTTTCATAAGTGAGCTTATCTGAACATTAAATCGTGGGTAGAGCTACCTTGAAATATTTCTATCTGACTAATGCGTCTTTATTCAACCTTTTTCTACTCACAGTACATTAAACACTTAAATTGTCATAGCACATCCTAACTTTTTATTTCAAATAATATTTTAATTTCAATTCACGTTATCAGAATAAAATAATCAGTTATAGGATGTTAGATTTAAAATTAATAAACAGAAGCAACATTAATTTGCGGCACTTTCGCAGACTCCCACAGCACACCTGTGAACCTTTCACTTCGCACCAGTTGGAAAAACACCGTGCTAATGTTTCAAAAAGGGAAGAAAGTGAATGCAATTGCATCCCTTGAAGGTAAACAGGTTTATACGATCAAGTCCTATAAATACCACGTACAAGTCTGACCGATTGCACAGGTCTCGGGTAAATTTGTAAGGAATTTATAACAGGCTATACCAATCGAAATTTGTCTAGCCTCCATGGTTTATGCTGAAAAAGAAATGAACAAAACTATCCACACGCGTAACATACGGTGGACCCTGATAGTCATTCGTAATAATAAATCGATTTGATAACTCATAAAAATGATTGAAAAGCAGACTGTTGAAAAGTTATCCAATTTCATGGTCCGCTTTGATAGTCACCGGCTGAATCATCGGGATGATTTTGGCACTGTTTTCTTTAAACGAGATTTCCCATGTACCAAGTTTTGGCAAGCACGTAACATCATGGTGTACATGAGACACTCACAATGCACAGACATAACCTTTCTTCAGCACAACAGCATTGGGTAAAATGTGCCAAAACTAGGCCTACTTGCATCCTAATCTGTCAATCACCTCGTTCCATTCTTTTGACCCCATTCCAAGTGCTCACACATCTTATGTTATACGAGCGTACATTATAACTAGCTATACAACGAGACCCGAACAACTTGAAAATCTATTCACTCACCCTATTATTCGCTGAATTTTCTATTATTTGTTGATTTATACTGATGTTAAAAGCCCGGTCTTTTTTCGACAGTTCCACATTGTTTTCCATTTGTTCGGCATCAGCCATCTTGCTCCCAAATGCACGCGCTGAACAATGTGACCAAGAAACTGAGGGACGGAAATCCCCAACATCCGAGTAAATAAATCTAGATTACCAAGAAAATATACTAGGGTGCAATTTCCCTATGCAGGATGTTTGAAATTTTTAGAAGTTCTAGAATATCGAAATATTATTGTTTTACAAATTAGACAAGTTACCATATCGACATTAAAAAAGATAATGAAAACTGTAATAAACACGACGAAATTGATATCTTTTACATAATTAATTACTTCTGGTGCAAATTTTTTTTCATTATTTTTCCATTACCCGAAACTTCCATAGAAAGGGCCCACCAATGGATCAAATTGATTATATTAAAAATTCTTACTACTATGGTCCTTTTCCAGGACAAAATTGTATTTGGAAACACTGGAAATACACTTCTTAGCAAAATTACCAATTTATTACAAGTTAAAATTTAACGGTAACGCCAAAGTCGCTACAATGCATATTTTTGAGGAACTACATATCTCGGCTTAACCTTGAAATAACTAAGGAAAACCGGATACTATTAAAGCTGAATTCAATCGCTGATTTTTTATTGACTGACTGCACAAACTTTAGGCAAATTGAATTACGAACTCAATCAAACACATTATTAAAGAATAGATAAGGAATTCACCTTCCGTGGTGCAAACTGTCAATTCTGTCTAATAAACTTCTAATTGCGGTAAATATTCTAACTACGTGCATGGTGGTTATTTCTTGCAAGATTTTTTCCCCTTGCTGTCAGCTGGCCATTTAAACCCTCTATAAAACAAACAATCTTGCACATTATGGCAAATATAGTAGGCATTTTGAATGGCAGTTGGATTCATAATGTCTCCACCTGGTTTGCAACGACTATTATACAACGATTTTCTCCTCTTGTTTGTTGCAGTTGAACGTTCCGTAGTTGAAGTAGAGGGTTTCTCCGATGTTACGTTGCCCGAAGACTCGACAGATGGAGATTCGAGAAACGTTTTAGCACCAAGCTTGGAACTCTTTGATCCCTTCTATAACAATTTTAAGCAAATTTTAGAAAGAAAAAAAAAAGGTTATTGCAAAATCAAATCAAATAATTACATAGAAAAATAACAACATGTAGCACTATTATGCAATTAGCACGTAAAGATTAAATTAAGGCTACAGAAAAATTAAAACAAACCACCAGTAAGTGTTACATCCGCAGTATTAAAAAGTGAATTAGGAAATGTATAAAATATCTAGATTAGAACAACTCTAAATTTTTAGGTTAAAATTTAAAAAAAAATGATTTTTGTAACTAAACTAGACTTTGTGGTCAGATTAAATGGAAATTTCAATTGTAGAATATAGTCATTAAAGAAATACCTTGTCTTTGTTGCCAGCCATCACGTGTGTCAATGCTGCTACCTCTTTATTAATTAACGAATGTTTGTAAGCTGTTGCTTAGCAACAGAGGCGTAGATTTCGGTAATGGCGATGGTGGCGCCTAGAACATAAATTGTTCAATTGTACCAGATATCCATATTTACGATATATTATAAAAATAACAACGAATATTCTTACCAACAACTTGCCAACTGAAAGCTGCATTTTAGAGGTAAATAATACCACTTTGTAGCTATATTATGAATTAACCACACACAAAAATTGATGTTCAGCAAAGTAAGCATACAAAAATCTTTAATAAATATTTCCAGCATAATCCAATTAAAAAGCATCCAAAACATTAATTAATTCATAATATAGAAGAGATGAACTCATTTCTTCATGTGATGATAATTAGGCAAAACTTTAGTCAAGAAATCTAACTGGAGAGTTTGAGGCTGCAACAAAATGCATTGATTAATGCTTGAAAGTGAAAAACAAATGATACAATTTAATTTAAAATGTGCTAATTCCTACCGTTGGTCGTTCTGCTTGAATGCGGCGTTCACATTTATGCCCATAAACAACAGTATTTTCTGGAATGGTTTCGGGCGAGGACAGTTCGCACATTGCCCCTACGATACATCCGTTAGTCAATCTAGTACTGGGACCAAGTTTAGCTGCAATGGAAAATTATCATTTTGTAATCTCACTTAAATACAAATACATTTAAAAGAAAAAAAAACAGATAACTTACATTTGGCCTCCAAAACGTTATTATCACCTATGCTTAATGATTCACACGCTAAATATTTCAAGTTAAGAATTTTTTTAAAGGAATTCCATATATTTGAATCAACCACAATATTTCAAACTATAAATTTTCTAAATTGTATCAGTGTATCACGTATAGTAATTGAATTACTGAAAATAAAAAAATGTGTACATTTCCATTTAAAAGGATACTTGAAGCAACTTCAAAAACATTATAATTTCCAATGGTCATGATAGGTGCATCAGAATTTGGTCTACCATCATTTGCCTTCCTGTAAATTATTTGAACTTGCTCTTCTATTAGGTTGCCTTCACCGATGACGATGGGTCCACCTTCGGCTACAATTCGTGCTTTCGGATGAATGACCGTTTTTGTCCCTTAATTCAAAGATAAAATATTTTAAGCTCCCATAAGTAACTAACACACAATTTATGCAATCTCAACATTAAATAAATGCTTTCAAATGTGTTTTATTGGAACAGGTGCAATTTTGGCATGGGTTGTTTAACTTATGGAATTTAGTTGTACTCCATTCTGAACGCTATAATAATACAAAAAAACGCGTCTACAATGTCATATCCTTCTTTAATACAGTTTTTCTATTAATTGACAAATCAAGCAGGCCAGTAGAAAAATGTTTTAAAATACGCGATTCAGCGGCTTATTACATAATTTATAAATACCTATTGAAATGTCGCCAATCAGTTCGCACTCGTTACAAACAACAGCACCAGGTGCAATCTTTACACTAAAATAATATACAAATACTCAATTCAAAAATATAAGCAAAGCACATATGCTAGAAATTAATATTCAAGAAGTTATTAAAAATTAAAAGTCAAGAAACTGACAGTTTTATGTATGGACATGCATTACACGTTTAATATTAAAGCTTGGATTTCTTCCGAATTGTATTAGAAATAACTAAAGTTGTACTTACAAGACTCTAATACAACTTCCGAATAATGTTAAATATATACAGCTCCATATAATAGTATTTCTATAAATAAGAATTTTTAAAACTCACTTACCTAGACTTTTCCTTCTGGAACGCCATTTTGAATCTCTGGAGTTCAGCCAGCGCCACCTACAGTAGATTACTTAAAGTGAAAATGCGCGCCAATTTTGAAAATCAACTATGGTGGCAACTAAAAAAACTCGTTATTTTAACGCAAAATAATATGATAAAACTATTTTTAATTATAACTTTAGCCAACGTCATCAATGTTCAACATTTAAAGTTTAAAAGCATTAAATTTCAACCTATTTTAAAAGATATAAGTGATAACAAGATAATATCTTATCACTCTGAGTCCATAAACAAGTCTGAACTTGTTTTAGCCATTTATTCATATCACATTTCAAGATGTGATCAAAACTTTACAATCTGATTTTGGAAGAACATTCAGATGGCATTGAAAATCGAGAATTTATGCATTTATGAGGATTGTCATTATTTTTTGAGTGTGTAGAATTTAAACCCATTTAAAAGATTGCCACATTTCAATGTTCATATCCAACACCGCAATAAGGTGATCCATATTGGATATCTGGAAAGATTAGAGTCAATTGCCCATTGACGATATCTTCATAACTGTGTTCCTCGTCCTGAACACAGATATCAATACGAGAAAAGCCCTTGTCCGTGAAAGCCGGTCCAGTATCTGCCACCTGAAGATAATTAAAAAGTTGAATCTGTTGTAATGGAGATTATAATCAGGAGGGATTGTGCAGGTAAAGTCATATTAATCTTACTCTGAATTCGATGTTGACTCCGTAATAATCATTGATTTCGGGGATGCACAGTTGGGTTCCATAAGTAATTTGCAAATTCTCATCCATTGCTACACTTACATAATCCACTTCTCCATTCAAATAGGCCTAGAAGGAACATCATTGAAATTATTAATTTTTCGCTAGTGTTAACACATTTTTATAGAATCACTATCAGAAAATGCTGTGGTTTCAAATGTTTTCTTGGAATACGGTACTAAAACAGATGCAATGTTTTGATACGGAACTTGGAAGCTATTTTGATATTTGCAAATTAAAGATGTTCTGAACTTGCACAGTATAGCCTTATGATCAATTTTCTCTTAAAATTTGATCACAATTCTAGAGATTTCCATATCAGAACTGCAGATATTATTTAATAAAAAAGATTAAGATGTAAGTTGTACAACTTTACCTGTAGAGTTTGTAGAGGTGCCCCCATGCAGTCATAATATCCACCTTCGATGGGATCATCAGCTGGATAGTAGGCAGTTGATTTAGCCGAGTGACTCTCTCCAGTGCAGCTAACACCTTAAATATTTAAAAAGAATAAATACAGAGAATAAAATAACTTTAGAATGAAATAAAAAACTATATTACCGGCTTTAACAGCATTTTTGGGACTTTGTCCAGCCGTTACGAAGGCCAGGCAGCAAACGGCAACAAGCAAACAGATCTTCATTGTTGAGACAAATCGGGGAAACAAAAGTAGACGAAACAATAGCTAGCTATATTGGTGTATTGATTGTATTTAGAATTTGTCATATCAATGATATGATCATTGAAAACAGACCTTCCATTGGATATTATATCAAAGCAATCGACTAGGTAACTGCAATTATCTTCTTATCATGCTATCGTTGATACCAGAAAATAAACTTATAATTAGCACAATAACATATTTTCTTTTGATAAATATTGTTACAAATATCTGTCATCGATTCAAATTTTACTTTTTACTTTACAAACAGGCTAATTTGTTAATAATTTCTCAATATATAAACAAAAATTGCCAATTGCACAAAGGCTTGTGAATAAGAAGCAAATGTTCAACGTAATTTTTGATAAAAACGAATCTGTACGTATTTTATTTTTGACTAGAATTGTGTTAATCAGTTGTAGGACAACAACAATGAAACTGACAAATGGATAAAATAAATTGCAAACTTTCTGCCGTCTAAAACACCCAATCCTGGTTTAACCAAATAGCCAATTAAGTAGAATAAAATGGCTTCACTTTTCGCTAACTGGCACAAACAGAGATCAAAGGTCTTTTTCCATTATCATTAATCGAAATCTTAACCAGGATTGTTTAAATAATAGATTTTGAAATCGTTTGGATAATAATTAGTACATTTAACGAAATCTCAATTCTCACAGACGCAGCACGCTAATAACCGAGTGTCAGGATACAAAAAATGTTAATCTTGCCAATGCGATGTAACCAAAACTTCATCTTTGAGTATTTTCTATGACATAAATGATCTTCCAAAATCCAAGTCAATGAACCTCGCGGACAAAACTGGCACAAATGATAGAATTCTATATACAGATGAAAGAAATCGACAAATTATGCAATTCAAATTCACAATTTGTACAAAAAACAGGTCTAGTTTGATCTGACATAATCATATCCCCATTTTTGTGTCCCGGTTCGATCGGTTAGTACGAGTTGACGGGAGACGCTGTTCCATCTAATGTTCATATTGCAACAACCATTGAGGCGCACCTGGTGTGGTGCGATTTAAGACGGCTTTAAGTCGCTCCACATTGGATAGTTAATGGTTGACACGGCTGATGGTCATGCGCTCTGGTCTTGCGGTGGTGCAGTCGTAACGGTCAATACTTCTTGGTGCGTGGCATGTACCGCATCAGCAACGCTTACGACGGGTGCCATGGCAACCTGATATTCGCCAAATAAAAATTGGTGGACAGAAGCAAAGTGATTATTAAAATATGTTCAAGTTCAAATTTAAGTTTCGGATAGCGATAAAATCCAGTCATCTTCAGGGTAGATGCTCGAAAAATTAAATTTGAAAGTAAAAAAGAAAAACGATTTATTTTTCACAATAAGCTATTTACAAAATAAACAATAAAACAAAATAAAAAAGAACAATTTCTGACAAGTTATCTCAAAATATATTCAATTGTCATGCAAACATAAAAAAACCCAGTTTCACAAAAAAAATCAGATGGCATGGGCTATTTGAGAAATGTGATAAATAATAAGACTTAATAGAAATTTTACGTAATCTGGGAATCGGTAGGACTTCATATTCAACAACGCTCCGACTTTAAAAAGCTGTGGTGTGTTAGTAAACACACCGGCATTGAAAACATGAAATTTCATGCCATGTCACAAGAAGAAGGATTAATGTGCATTGGGAAGGAACGAAGTAAAACCTTAAAATATTTCAATCAAATCTGATGTCATTTTCACATTTACTAAAGTTTTGAATTATTCATCATTCAAAAATGTTTCAAATTGATAAAAGACAAACTGTCAACAAAACATTGTGCATTTCAAGAATTTGTTTGTGCCATTTTTTCAATATCACCACATTGCCTCTTTTAAATAGTTAAAAAATTGCAGATCCATTGTTTTTTTCCAGAAAAAATAAAAAACGAAACAGAAAATCGCATGCAACTTCTCATCCTATAATTCATGCAGCGAACGGTAGCACATGCGTCATTCGTTCAATAACTATCGGCTTTTCCTCAACTTAATATTTTCCTGACCCTCTCTTGTTGCTGCTGCGATTTTTTCCTTCCAATACTCACTTGCATTGTCGGTTGCCCGTCTCCATGATTCATATGGGTTATGCTGGTTACGACAGTCTGGTACATGGACACGGGGATGGTCACCATGTTGACAGCTGGAAAAGCTAAAGAAAGAATGGAACGAGCGGTCAAAGTCAAATTCCACGATAAAAGGCGAATCGAGGGAGCTGACGACGAGTCGACGAATAAGATTCGACTGGACGCTCGCCAGTACCTTGTTGGCCATCGTCTCCGGTCAAGATTATTTGCCCGTCCTGATGGAGCGTCGCTTCGGCAAGAGTGGCCACGGCCTGAGCAGCCGCCTCGCCATGCAGGTCAAGAGTCGTCCCGTCGGCCAAGCCCCCCTGCGAGGCAGCCACTTCTGCCAGAGTCTGCACAGCTTGCGTCGCTTCAGCGTGGGTGCTCTGAATCTAAACGGCACACAAACACGAAAATCCAAGAGAAATGTTGAGACGTCAGCGAGACTGTACTCAAAATTTCAAGGAAATCATTGTTAAATTCAGCCTAATTGTACGGAATATCCCTTTTATCCTTTCTAGAGCACCCCCATCCGAAGACAGAATGGATTTTCAAGACACTTTCTTATATTTACATTTATTGCCAAAAATCTTCTCTGATGAGCACAACAGCATGGTCAAAGGGGTAATTTTATGCAGATTTCGGCCAACAAAACTAAAAAAATGGCTGATGCTCCGTTTATATGTTGGAGATAACGCTATTCAGTCTTTCCAATCTTATCAATGTGGTCGCAAGTAAGAAACTTTAATTAACAAAATGTACCGTTTGCACTTGTGCCGTCGATCCATCTGATAATCTCACGATGGCACCGTTTTCCTCAACTTGAACAATTGATACAGTTCCATCTGGATTGTTGATAGTTTGTACAACTGTTGGAGTATAATGAGCGGACACCTACAAGAAAAGTACACCCAGTTCAAACATCAGAAGTTTAAAATAAGGCCGTCGCTTCGCAAAAACAAACTTTGATTTTTAATTACATACCTGATGGATTTCGGGTTTCTTGTCCTTGTCATCGTCCTCGGTAAAGGCAGGTAAGAGATCATCTCGTCCATGATATTTATAACAATTTAACACTATTTGCCTAAGGGCATGGGTCCAAGAAACCCTTTGTTTCTCATCCTCTGTCCTTACGTCGCTTCTTACATTTGCCCAAGGTAGATCTTCTGGCCACCAAGGCGGTCTCGTAGATTCCTTTCCCCAGCCAGGTTTTCCTCGTCCGGTGGCATATTTTAACATTAAAGGTATAAACGCCCTAAGTTGTGCCTATAAAAGTACGATTTACTTGTAACACCCATTATTTTTACTTCTTTTCTTCTTCTTCAAATGTCCCAGAATATGAATCTAGGATATATGGGCAAAGGAAATTTTCCACCAATGAAATTGTACGGAGACTCGTGAAGTTTCATGTGCTGTAAACACAGTTTTATCATAGTAAAATATAGTAAACACGAAATTTTTTCAGATGTTTTTGCTGTAAAGTTGTAAACACAAAGTTTACCCGCCGTTATACCCTAAAGACTAAGAAATCTTGACGTTATACCATAATCGCCGTTTTATTGCAAACATGAATTTCTTTCATCATTTATGCCACAAATACCAAGTTATTTTTTCTCGCCGTTATAGACGTAAATTTCATATGAAACATTTGTGAAAAACCCTTTTTAAAGGATGAATCTGTTAAAAATACACTTTGGGGCGCCCTTGAGCCTTCACGAGGCTCCGTACAATTTTTTTGCGGAAGAATCTCCTGGTGGGATAGGTCTGGTCACCCCAGAATATTACCTGGGTCATTTTTTCCACTGCTGTAGGGATGCCATCGATGACTACTGGGGGCAATTCGTGAAGCGTGGGATCATCTTGAGATGGAGGTGGTGCCTGCTGCTGAAGCGCATTATCCAACTCTTGTATGACAATTGACCTACAGTTACGTATCTAACGAAAAGGAACACACGATTTCCTAAGCATCACCTCAATCAGTCTGAAATTCAATTCTTATCTATTATACTCACAACATCTTCTAGAGGTTTAGCACCGAAAACTTTATAGGAATTCTGTGGCTTCCCGGGAGTGCAAATCAGCACGATTGCTTGCTGGCCCACTCTTGTTGCATATTCGTCTATTGTAACTTTTAATTTTCTGTGAAAAGGGAAATTTGTTGTTGTAATCGCCAACTGCATTATAGTATCAGCGAGTTTCCTCGGTTATTTTTACCTTAAAAGCCGTGTTTGTTGACGTTTTCTTATTGATGGATTGGTTTCAAATGTGTGCGGTCTTTTTCTTTTCTTTCCAGTAGCAATAGCTGCTGCGGCTGCTACTCCTACTGGACCTATTGCAAAATTCAACAATGAAAAAATCAAAATAGTTGGCGTCTTTCAATGAAAAAAGTTTGAGAACACCAGTATCAACTTCCATGTTTTAAAGAAAAAATATTCCAACATAAAATGTTTAAAAAATATATTGACTTACCGGCTGCAGCTAATTGTGCAGTCACTTCATCTGTGCAGTCTGCCGATGATAAAAGATCAGATTCATCGTATTGCTGATTTTCAGGAGAGGAGGGCGCATCTTCACTCAGGTCGTCCGCACTATTCCCACTTAAATTATGATTCATTCCACTTGCATTTATAACTGAAGCCGTGCTTACAGCACTGTGCAGAATAAATGAAAAAAAAAAAAACGAAATTAAGTTAAGACCTTATCATTCACATCAAATTGAATGTGGTTGGAACAGTAATGCACTACAAGAAACCTTTAAATATTGTGGATATAAATTGTGGTCGACTTCTTGCTATGTTTTTCTATTTACAGTAAAAACCCAGGATACTGCATGCAATCAGATGCATTCCAAAATTTTAGTTTGTACCATATATGCCTTAGAATTAACATTTGAAAATCCTAAACTTTATGGTTTATCAAATTAAAAGAAACTGATATCTGTGCTAACTGTCAATTTTTCAATCTCGGCATCGTAGCGTATGTTAAAAATAAAATCCATCACCGCATCCATTAAATAAACTAATGTTGACAAAACGACTATACTGCCCTAAAGTGATTTTTACATGTAGAAAAATGAAAAGTGGTATAAATCGTTATACTCAAATCCGTAATATCTGAAGGTTTGAAGTATGCATCAGCCAGAATATTACCTGTATACAATGTGGTGAGCCACTTTCGCTAAATGAAATACAAGATAAAAATATGAATAAATACATTTCACCGAATATCTGTTTAAAAACACTGCATAAATTGAATTTTGGGTTATGCCTTCCATAGAAATATTCATGGCTGTCATGTTACTAACAGCATTAAATAAGAAAATATCCATTTAATCCTCAATTCCCATTAAATTTAGACCAAAATGTGACATGTATGAAGTACCAGTCGAAAGAACATTGACACTCACAGTCAAACAAAAAAAGATTAAATAAAAATAAAAATTGTTTAAAATACCTTAATAAATCAGCAAGGGCCTTCGCTTGTCATTTTTCACATTAAAATAGTAGATTTTTTAAAAATTAAATTATTATTTGAATTTTTGCCCTCACAACTTGTCTATCTCATGCTGCCACCTGCTGGCAGCCTGTGCAAAATAACGGACATTTTTCACACTTGTATATTAATTTTTTGAAAATCTACCATTTCAAAGTTAAAAACAACAATATGAGGCTCTTGCTGATCCATTAAGCCACCCAAAACAATTTTCACCCCCACCCAAACCTCCCTCATTCAACTGTGAGTATCTTTGCAAGCCCGACCCATTGAAAAGGATAGGGTTGTGATCCCTCTTAATGGATAAGTGCTTGCCAACATGCAATGCAGAAGTGAGCATAGGATTCCTCTAAAAAACCACAGAAAATTGCCTTTGAGCAGCCCATGGTCGTATTGTCTTGGTAATCTGACAAACCCAGTTCTGGACCATGTGTACATGTGCTGACTGCTGATGGAAGTTTGCATGTGCAATTTTCTTTTATCTGCCGTATTGGTCTTGTATATTAAACAATTAGGCTTAAGACAAGGTCCGTTACATTCCTTTTAATCAAAAACGTGGTTGTCTCAACAGTCGACAAGAGTAAAACCATTTGGGAATGAATTTGAACGCCTCAGATTAAATATTTAAAATGAAAACAAGTTTTCCAGGTTGAAGAGAAAAAGGAAATGGTGGATTGCGGCTGCGCTTGAGTTTGCGCGAACGCATGAGGAATTTGTGGAGGGAAAGCCGGGTCGTGTATTGCGCTCCTAGTAAAACGAACACTGGCATAATTTCAGCATAGCGTTAGCGTATGTATTACCGTTATTATTTATTAAGTATATCTCTCTAAAACTGTCTCATTTAAGTTGTAAACGGGAGGCCTAAATTCGTTGAATCTAACGTTGGTTTTCATCAATGAAAATCCAAGCGTCCGCCATCTTGGAGCCTGCGCGCTTCGTTCCACGCCAAAGAAAACCACATTTTCTACCAATATGTGACAAAATTTGGATGTCAAATGACAATAACGTGCACCTAATAGATGATAAGAAAACTAAAATTAAAATCAAACTCACCTGGAAGGCAAAAACTTCAATAGAAAAGATTCTATTGGCATGCGCGACAACAGACAAAAATAGGCTTCCACTGAGCACCGACTTTTCAATTCACCCTAGAAGGCGGTCCATTGGAAATTCGCGGAGCGCCATCTGGTGCTAAGAAATACGCGCCAAAAATTAAACATTGACGTTTGCTTTGAAAATTTGTTCAAAAACTTTTAATTAATACACAAAAAATGAAGTATAAAAAGACAACTAGTGACCTATAATAATACGTATGGTGCTCACTGTATGCATGCAATTTATGAAGGGGTACTTATTTATTGTACTTTTGACACAACACATTACTGCAGGTATCAATGGAAAAATATTAAAATTTTATATATCTCATCATTGTGTGGTTTTCAAGTCTTTTACCAGTTTTATTAATCGATAAAACTGTTCCAATGTTTGCAATTGTGTCATCATTATGCAATACCAGTGACGGCATGTGTATAGGCACTGTGGATCTGCAGCACACCCCTTATCACTTGATATCATCGATAACATTTAATATAATGAGTCCTTATTTTTCTTTAATTCTTTCTAATTTAATTTATTATTAATCAATTCTTGAATTTATTTAATTAATTCTTTAGCCATCCCCCAGTTAATGAAAAAAGATTTTTAATTTTTGTACAAGCCGCCACTGAATAGTATGCAATACCAGTGACACCTTTTCTTCATGCAATTTATAAAGGACAAAAATGAGTATTTCCCTACACAAACATGCTACAGGCACTTAAAGAGGGTACTAAAGCCAATTTATACCATGGAAAGCCTATAATCTCTCCAGCCTAAATGATTTTTTTCTTTCTAATACATAAAGTACCTGAATGAAATTATTTTGGCATGGTGAGCATCGGCACTGTTATAGTCTTCATTACCCTCTTAACATTAAATGCAATTAAAATGGCTTTGTAAATCTCTTAAAAAATATTGCACTAGAAGGCACAATTCTTTAATTTTATAAAAGAAAATTGGCACAAAACGTGTAAAAAGTAGTCGGTACAACTGTAGTTTCTCTAAACCCATAAACGTTTACGATGTTTACGTTTATTACGGCCATTTTTTGGAGGTGAACCTAAATATATTGTTATAATTAATGTAGTTTTGTTAATTTAAGTAATACTAATTAAATAAAAATAACAATAGCTACCTTTTCCTTGCTCGCAAGTTCTTCCATAAAATCCTTCTTGGCAATAGCAGGTGTTATTATTGGTGCAACGTCCACCATTCGTACAAGGTGGCTTGCATTTACCTAACGGTAACAACAACAACAAATTAGTAAAAGTAGTTAAACGAGACAAATTATGAACCCTCTCCTACTCACTAAATTGACATCTAGGGCCAAAATATCCTTTGGGACACGAGCACATATCTTTCTGTATACATTTGCCTCCATTTAAGCACTTCTCTCTGCAGATTCCTAAAATGAAATACGAGAAATGATGTAAATAAAGCGAGCATTTAATTTTGTCCATTTTCAGTAAAAATGCTGTCGGCACGAATGGCATCTCGAGCATGGGTTCTCAAGCATTTAGCAGTGACTCGTACGATGACGACGTCATCGATAGCAGCAGGAAGTACGGCTCACAGAGAACTGTATGATCGCATAATAAGGGTGGATCAATCGGGAGAACTGGGCGCAAATAGAATTTACCAAGGTAAGGTTAATCCACTAACAATAAACTAATGCTGTTATTGGTGAGTATAACTAACGAAATGTTTAAAGGTCAATTTGCCATTTTGGGTGATACAAAAAGTGGGCCAACTATAAAGCATATGTGGGAGCAAGAAAAGGTTCACCTCGCCGAATTCAACAAGCTAATAGGAAAGCACAGAGTACGACCATCCGCAATGTTACCTATCTGGAATGTTGCCGGATTCATTCTAGGTGCAGGTAGGTCAACCAAAATTTTTTCCATCCGTGATATCAAAATGCCATGAAAAATCGAACGAATCATTAGGTCCCTTATCAGTTTCTTACTAATAAACATTCGTGGGGACATGCTATTAAAATTTATTTTATGTTCGTTTTGCAACAGGTACAGCCTTATTAGGGAAAGAAGCTGCAATGGCGTGTACCGTGGCAGTGGAGGACACAATAGTAAAACACTATGATAATCAAATTAGAGAATTATTGGCCGAAAGTACAGATGCAGCTGAACACAAGGAATTACTAGATACCATTAAAAAAATCCGGGATGAGGAACTAGACCATCATGACATTGGAATTGAGCATGATGCTGAAAAGGCACCACAATACGAGACCCTCACGCAGGCAATCAAAATAGGATGCAAGGGAGCAATTTGGATTTCGGAGAGGTTTTGAAATCATCGTTGAAATATCTAGTATTCGTTTTGTATGTTTAGTAATGTAAATAAATGGCTTAAGTGTGTAAAACATGTAATTTTTACCTCCTTCACAATGTGTTCCTTGATATCCTTCTGCACAGCTACACACTCCTGGTGAAATGCATGTGCCCCCATTCATGCATTGTGGATAACACAGGGCTTGAAAAATAAAAATTATCAAAAGCCACTATTAAATGGATTATAACTCTTTTGTGAAAGTATCTATGAAATATAGAGGTTGTTGTTTTCTCAAATCTTCAACATAAGTGATTATTTTTTTTACCTGTGCGGCAGTATTGACCCATGTATCCCTCTGGGCATTCACACAATTTATCTAAGTTGCATTTGCCTCCGTTTGCACATTTTTTATCGCATTCTGGATCTGGCCCTGAATTAACATGGCAAACGTTACATCAGTGAATTCAAAGTTCGAATTGCAAGCACATGAATTGTTAAATGCCAAAAACCATGTCATTACCATGTTTAGCACAATGCTTTTGAAGTTTTAGTTTCAAAGGCATTCCAGCAATCCTTCTCTTTTTTCGATTTTTAATCATTAATCCAATGCCGAAGGAAGCCACGCCAGTCATATTTCCAGAACACAGCAAGAAAACACTAAATACTGAATAACGATTCCAACTTTTCATTTACGATTGCCGGATTTCAATCTAAATCCTACTGAAATTGGAGATCGAGGCCAACCTTTTGGTTTCTTGGGAACTTTTCCTTCAGTTCCAATGGAAACGACAGGATCGTCTAAGATTTCTTGATCGTAACTTTGCAGTTTTGAAAATTTATATAAGTACTAATAAAACAAATATCCTCGCTTTAATTTCAATCTTTGACATTTGCTAGCAGTGGTTTATCAACCTAGACAATGACTTGTCGATGCGAACACGCTCACCTTGTTGCCACCCGATTTCCACGTGAAGTTGACCGAATTCACTTCAGTGGGGATCACGGGTAAATACTTCTCGAAATTTGGGTCCAAAATGTACGGCATGACATTTCCATCGGCAATAACAAAGATTTCCATTGGGAAACCTGATGAATAAATAAGTCAATTATTGTTAAGTAATATTTTCAGGATTGGCATCTAGAAAAGGTGAAATAATGATACTTGCTTACTAACCACTAAATTGCTTCACCTGATTCTGGTCTATCCACAAGGACAGACCTTCAGCACGTTCACGTTTAATGGTGTGGACAGTCGCCCCATTTTTGTCCCAAAGACTTATGATTTCAAGGACCAAAACCACAACGCACAATCTCACAGTTGTCATAATATCACAGCTTGACTTGCATTAATTACTTCATTTGAATCCTGCATGAACAGAATTTGGCATAACGAAATTTCAATGTTTGTAATAAAGTTTTAGGAATGCTATTAAAAAAATGTGCAAGACAAATATTAGAACAGTAAATTGATCGAGTTCTTGTTTAAATAAATTTCAAAGTAAATTTTTTAAATTATTTTTAATGATCAAATAGGTGGCGTTCCATAACCAAAAGCAACAAAATGGCGTACAAGGGTACTTTACCATGTGACAAAGTTACGGAATTTACGCTTATTTTATTTAAAAACGTGAAAAATAGTCCAGAATTAAGGCTAGATATCAAAGCGGGCCTTATTCAGGCCAGTTTATTAGGGACGCGTTTGGTAAGTATTAACTTTTGTTTATCTATTACTGCATTAGTTCGTCCAACTTCGAATTCATTTATCAAGACGCAGCTTTTTGTGTTTGCGATTAATTTTGGTCAAACTCACATTGGTTTTATCCCATAAATCTAATAAGATATTCATGTTTAAAAGCGTACAGTTAGAATATTGAGAGTAGATTCTAAACCTTAAAAATATACAGCTATTTACCTTGATCTATTGAGGACATTAAGCCGACATCTTTGTAAACAAACAATTTTGTGGTATGGCGCGCCATCATAATTCATATTATCATTATGTATGCCTATTTCTCAAATAACTGAAAAATTGTCACAATTTAAAAAATATATATTTTGTTTTTCAGATTTTGGATGCATTTCAAGTTCTGGCCTCTACTAACAAAGCTGTGAACAATCAAAATAAGAAAAGTATGACCACACGCAGCATTTACACCGAAATTATCTACAATATGTCCTGCGGGAAAAGTGTAAGCAGCAATTATATGCAACTATCGGAGGAAAATAAAGGTTTCTTATACTAATATATTATCATACCAGATATCCGGAGCTTTGACCACATTTGGTATTGCTGATGCAGACACGAGTATTTTGGCAGTATTGCTGAACGACAAAGATGAAACCCAAGCAAAAGCATTGGCAGCGAAAATCCATGGCGATATTGTTCCATTGGAAGAAATAGAAAATAATGCTGATCAAGATGCCATTAAAAAGGTTAAATTATTTTAAAGTCATCAAATAAGCTATCTTAAAAATGGAAATGCTCCTAATTGTATTTTTACTATATTTCCAGATTTTTAAGATTAACAACGATGAATTAAAAAATTCCACCCTTTTGAATTTAGTCGTGGGAAGAATCGCTGCCAAAGAATTTATTACTATTTAATGAACAATGTTATAAATGCCTAAATAAATATCTTAAAAATGATCTAGAGGTGCATTTGAAATTAACCAAATTTAATGTCGCTTCGTACAATTTTAATGTCATCGAACGGGATGTCGTTGTTATCGGTTTCAACAAGTCCCATACGATGCACAACCAGCATGCCACTGTAAACACGTCCAAATATAGCGTGTTTCCCATCTAACCATTGCGTAGGCGCCAAAGTGATGAAAAACTGGCTGCCATTTGTGTTTGGCCCAGAATTTGCCATAGATAATATGCCAGCACCTAAAATAAGGTGAATTTGTATCCTTCTATCTAAACATATTGAATTAGCAAAATATTACTTTGCTCACCTGTATGTTTGAGATCGTCGTGTATTTCGTCATCAAAGTTTTTCCCGTAGATAGAAGCACCACCTCGTCCTTTAAACGAAAACAATCAAAGTTTTATTTAAATAGATTCGGTCTCAATCACACGTAAGGTGCTTTATGTCATGGACACTTGACAACACTATGCACATTTTGACAGACAAATTATAGTACCTGTTGCAGTGGGATCTCCACCTTGAATCATGAAGTCCTTTATTATCCTATGAAATTTGCAGTTGTTGTAATAGCCTCTTCGTGCCAACTCAGCAAAATTTCGACACGTATTGGGTGCGTGTTTCCAATAAAGTTCCACGACGAATTCACCCATACTACAAGAAAACCAAAGTATTGAGAATGTTATCAAATGCAAAACAACATCTTCATCCTACAAAGGTGATGTAGATTGTAGGTACTACTTGTAAAGGTTATAGCAAAACAAACTATAATGAAATGAGCATGAAAAAAGTAAAAGAGAATGGTGAAATTTCATGATTTCATGACAGTGGTGCATTTCCACTCGTGGTCGGGGCAACATTCGGATGGCTACATTCATAAAAACCGGCCTCCTATATTTCTACATTTTCAAGAACTTAACAGTAATATCTATAAGGATTAGTTAAAAGTAAAAAAGAAACATAATATACATTACCTCGTTTCGATTTTAACGAACGGCGGTTGCCAAGATGCATCAGGAATACCCGCCATCTTTTTCCAAAATAAAAAAAAACAGTGTGACCGATTAATGATCAATGCGAAAAGCGTTAGATATGGCTAAAAATATAAAATGAGATTATATGTTTAATTTTGTAAAATAATCCGAATTATTTAAGTTAAATTCCTAAACCTAAGCTAACAGACTTACTTTGGAATTTATACATGTATTGAAACTTAGGAATTTATGCATGCATTGGTCACACTGCTACCACTATCCCGCGAAATTCAAATAAAATAAAGAATCTAAAATATAATAACTTTCGTCTAATAAACAATAATTAATGAAGGCTAAATTAGTGATTCTAAATAAAACGTCTAGTTCATAAATGCTACATATTATCGCCAAAAATGTCTCGTTTGTTCCAATTAATTACTAAAAAATATGGTTGAAAAAATTGAATCATCGGCCCCAGTTTATATTCCTGTCAATATTTATTTGAATCGAATGTCTAACACATAAAATATTTCAAATTTAATACAAATCACAGCTACATGTAACAGTTTAAAAGACTACAAGTCCTATAGATTTAATCACAGCCATATCATTGATATACACTGTTAACAGGATGCAAAGCATGGAAACTGCAGACTTAAATCTTTGTCATTTATGAACTGAGCTTTGAAAACGTGTTGCTAACAATTTGGAAGTTGGCAACACAGACTTTTTAGGGCTATTACCACTAGTAGAAACGCGGTGTTTGGTTGACACCAAGTTTTTCTTGGGAATGTTACCAGACGTTGAACTGCTTCTTGTCAACGGGGTCACAGTGGGTGCTTTTTGAGGGGTCGAATGCTGATTGGGTATCACTGAACGTTTTAAGGTGCTGGATTCGACAAACAATCTATATTCTGATCCTGAAGGCTGAACAGGCGTCGAGCAAACAGAACCAAACGAACTTCTACAATTTGAAAAAAAAAACCGTTATTGAAATTAGTAAATGAACATACCAGGCCCTAAATAAATAGCAACATTCAACATAATTAGTAACCGACAAATAAAATAACTATTTGGTGTTCTATAACAAAAATGCTGCTTTAATTGATGGCCGAAAAATATTTTTACCTTCTAGCAGACTTCAAATTATCTTGGCTCGATTGAGGCCGGTACAACCTTTTATCAGGTGTCTGGCTGCGGATGGGAGGTTTAGAAACAGAGAATGATGCAGACAGTACAGCGGACTGACGTCGAACACGCAATGATTCCGCACCAAAAGAGGAACTGCGGGAGACTGTAGCTATGCGTTTGTCAACTGATGATCGTTCTGTTGAAACAGTGGTGACATGTTGGATATACGATTGTAGAAAGAATGGAGATTCCCATCTTAGCAATAAGCAAATTTTAATTAATAACAAATTGTTACCGTTTATTGGTGTATACACGCTTGAAACTGGCTTTGAATTTGACAGTGGAGATTTTTTCTTTGCAGAGTTGAATGAATTAACCTTGGCAACAACCCTTGAATATGAAAGAAAATAATAAATACAATCATAAAATACATACAAAGTTTATATTTAAGATTACAATAACCAAATAACTTATGTTTACCTCTGCTGTTTTATTGGCTGTTTCATTGGGGAACTTTTCTTCACCTTCATCGGCCCAGACTGCCTAGAAGATGTCGTCATAGCAACCATAGCTTTACTCTTATTCACCCGTAATGTCGCCGAGAAGGCTTCCGACGAATGCTCATTTTCTTTTATTTTAGATTTCAAAATAGGTTGCACTCTTGCTTCTGGTTTGGGATACATGGGCGGCCGAAACGAAATAGGGTTTACTGCTTCGGTTTCTGGCCTTTTATTTTCTGTTCCCGCTAAAAGTGCCCGTTGCACATTATTAAATGCAGTTTAAAATTTAAGCAAAAAACAGAAAATACTGACCTTTCGAGCCCTTATCAAAGTATTTTTCCAAATTTGTATCTGAATTTGAGACCATGTTATTATGCAGACTCCTGAAAAATTAACTTTGAGATCAACATCGAATTTTTTTAGCATTCTGTATTTTAAAAAAAGCATTATCCACTGACTTTTCAAGTAAAGGTGATGTAAACATGTTTTTCATAGGTTTTGGAGGAGGTGTTCCACGACTTAAATTTTCTAGGTGCATAGCAATACAGGTTGCCTCCTTGAAAACCTCTACTCTCTGTCCTATGCTTAAATCATCCTGTATATGCAAATTAAAATGAAAATAAGCTTTTGATACCAATTTTCAAAAGCAAACTACTAGTTGAAATTAGGATTTTCGTACTTTATATGCTCGTCTAGGAGTTTTTTTGGATGGTCCTGGACTCCATACTATGGGCATAACGTCGTCTCCAGAATTGCTGATTTAAAAAAAAGGCATTTGTCACAACAATAAATAATTTCACATATGTGCATTATTTTGTCAGAGGAAAAGATTGATTTTTTTAGAAGATTATAATTAACTACAAATCAGAAAAAAAATATGTACTTCTATATTCACGATATCTGTCATGCCGTAGCAATTTCAATTGACAATACTTGGGGATTTTTAAAGAAAGTATATGCATGGTTACCAATCCTACCAATCTAGGAAATTATGCTAATCTCAGCATAACAGAAAAAGTAAACATTCTATCAATGCTTCATGCTGCATATCATATGATCAAGCTATAGTTATTCAAATCAATATATTTTTAAAATAATTTAAGGGCACTGAATTAAATTACATTCCAACATTAAAAGCACTGGATATAAATGCAAAGGCATACCTGGAAGACTGCGTACTACATGCACTTAGATCACTCATTGTTTCATTTTCTATAAAATCACAATCTGCAAAACGTCAAATATTTTAATTATCACGAAATTTAAGCCACATAATTGCGCAATCGGGAAAAGCATGAGAGTACAAGGCATGCTCTTAAAATAATGCATTTACCGGATTTATTTAAAACATCTTCATTTGAAGGCGATCCAAACCTGTCATTATCTGTTGCGCAATAATAACCGAATTGTTTACGTGCACCAGGATCGTAATTCGAACCATTTATAAGACCGCAAACTTTTGGCGACAATTGATCAGGCTCACTAAAATCCAACAAAATGCCAGTAGGGCATTCTGCAAAAATAATAAATACAATAAATATAAATTGATACAAAAAAAACCATTCCAATCCATGCACCTTGGCTTACCTTTAGCCATTGGACGAGTCTTGTAACGGATTTAAACGATTGCTACTTAATCGAGAAACCACAAACTTTTAAATAGCTTCAAGGTTTGTCTTGTCAAATAAAAACTAATGATAACTTAAGTGATTACTCAAAATTAAATTTAAAAAAGAGCTAAGAACCTAACAAACAAGACAACTTTAAATAAAATCCCTTCTCAAATTTTCCACCATTTATACTTTACTTTTTCCGCCAGGTGGCAAAATGAATCAGCCTTCAGCCGACGGCTCAAGCTTAGCCGAACGTCGTCTGCCTTAAAAATCAAAAATGGTTGACTTTATGGAAGAAATTTTGCGCTATGGTTTATTTTTCGGTGCTATTTTCCAATTAGTATGTATTGCTGCAGTGATATTTGTGCCAGCAAAGGAAGATGGGAAGGTAGGAATATTGTTTTTAATTATTACTAATACCTGATCTTTTACCGAAAATAGCTGTGCTTGTTTTTCTGTTTTGGCATTTGGCCATATGATTGTCAAACGTCAAATGCCTCTCACTATTCATTTTCATTTTTAATAGGATTTCAACGATTCAAGTGATGACGAGACATCGATTGAAGGCAGCCCGCACATAAATCCATATCGACAACACAGTCATTCACATCGAAGAAATAAGCAAGAGAAGAAAAAAAGACGCTAGATGTAGACTTCTGCTGTAATGTCGTATCGTAGCATATTCTGACAAATCGAAATTTCGTCATCTTCATACTTGGTTTTTTTACTGTCCAGTGTCTTTTAAATCAAAGCAATGTAGTAAATTCGCTTTGTTTTTGTAAATAACAGTGTTTTAAACATAATAAATTTAACCATAACAAAAACCAGTTGCCCTCAGATAAATTTTTCTGTTTGTCTAGGAAGTGGAAGAACAACTAGAAATTTTCTTATCTTACAAACACAGATTTTATTTAAATCCATCCTTGCAACTTCAATGCTTCATCCGATAAAAGTTGGCTCAACCTAATGATGCAGTCAACGTGTGGAACATAATGCACCATGGCACCAGCTTCCTCTTCATTTTCTGTAAAAGCGAAGGTTAATAAACGCGCAAGTAATCAAACTCCAAATGTGTTTTGAAAGATGGGAGTCTACCCATATCCAATTGAAATATCTTACCATTTACAATTTCGACAATGGGCGAAAATGGATGTGTTTCATGGCTTTTTTTAATTACAATCTTGTAAACACATTTGGCTTCTTTCATTATCTGCAATATTTAAAAAAAAAGAAATAACAACATAAAGTTGATGATAATTACAAAATAACGCTTACTTTTCTGAATAAAACAACTCACATCCAGTAATTCATTTAGCTGCACAGCACTCAAAACCTTCGCATGCTTCTGACATAAGTCCTCCAATTTAATTCCCGGATAGGACAAGATGCGTGTCGCAATTCCATAAAGCAGGGAGCGGAGTTCCTGAACGTTCACAGCCCCATTGGGCTTCCTCCAAAGACGCCCAATAAAACGAATGGGCTCTTTAGACCTAAAAAAAAAATAGAAAATTTATCGATGAAATAAGTACATAAACAAACATAGCTTTATCATTAATGTGTGGGCGTTGTTTAATTTTACCACACTTTTTAAATTTGACAAATATGAATTACAGATGAACAAACTTAATAATTGTATTGAATGATACATTTGGATTTGAGATCGGTAACAGTAACAGTTAACAATAATTATCCAAATTAAATTTGGCTTCCTCTTCTGTTGAAATCCCGAACAATAATGATTAAAGAACGTTCTTCAATTTTTGAAATCAACACGTGCAAAGTGCTGCGTGCACGTGCAACATTTAAACATGCACGTGGCCAATTAACTGGTCGCCACAAATGTATCATTGTGATTTTTTTATAATCAATAAATAATATTAAGTTTTTTAATAATTATCTCTACTTACGTATCGTTAAAGTCTGGTGGAGGAATCCCTTTCATCTTAGGCATCTTAGGTTGACACGGCGTTGACATGACAGTGCTTGCTTCATCACCAATTACTTCTGCGACATCTGTCGATTCCAGATTGTCCGTATGACTTATCTCTTGTATAGTGGCACTCGTTTGGTCATTTGCATTTCTGACAGTCTCTTTGTCCTCCACATGGATGACTTTTTCCGCTTTTATTTTGTAAGTGCAAACCAGCCATGGCGTTGCCATAGTCAAAGCTACCAAGCGACTTTCAAACGTGCCGACATAGACAATCAGATTGCATTTGATCATTAGTTCAATATGCATTGCCAGTGGCAGCGTTCCACACTGAGTCTTGAACCACTCCCTCAATTCTGTCATCTTTTCTCCCATTTCTTTCCGCTGAAAGATTTGAAAATAAATTTCTTCCATTTCTTTGATGACGTCTTCGCCATGTCCATTGAAGTGATAGTGCTCCTTAACTGTATCCAAAGAAACATCGTCCAATGGCAAATACCTAAAAATACAACAGCATTTTGATATTCCTAAATATTTTAAAGAAATCAAAACTAGCCGCCTCTTATCGAGTAAAAGCACGCAAAATGATGTGGCGGAGAAAAAAAAGATATCGTATTTTACGGACTATAAGACGCTACAGACTATGAGACGCACCTTAATTTTTAAGCAATTTTTTGGAGAAAAAAAATGTGCGCCTTATAGTCGTAGTATAAGACGCACCTGAATTTTGGAGGCAATTTTTTGAAGAAAAAAGTGCGTATTATAGTCCGTAAAATACGGTAATTAATGATAGTATTACTTACACAATAACCTTGCTAAAAATCCTTTGAATATCCTCTTTTTCAAACGGATACATGGAATGTAAAGGTTTTTCTAAATTCTTAAGGCGACATCGAACCATGCAAGGCTTAATCCGGAGATAATCGTGAAAATGTTGGGAATTATCGATCTGTGCATTAGTTTTCTCCTGTCGGAGCATGTAGAGGGCGAAACGGGAAGATCGGGTCATAGGAGGATCATTTCTCTTGCTGACAACCATCGGAACGCACTCCTCAGTGTCGACTGCGGGATGTATCGGGGCTTCTGCATCGGCATCAACTCGAATTCGCTTGGCAGGTGGTTTCCCGGAATCTTCTGCATCTGCGTCAACTTGAACTTGCTTAGAAAGTTTTTCGAAATCTTCTGCATTTGCGTCAACTCGAATTCGCTTGGCAGGATTCTCGGGATCATCTGCATCTGCGTCAACTTGAACTTGCTTGGTAAGTTTCTCGAAATCTTCTGCGTTTGCGTCAACTCGAATTCGCTTGGCAGGATTTTCGGCATCATCTGCAGAACTCGCGTTCGTCTCACTCTGTTCGCCCGGAGCAGAGGAGTTCTCCTGAATTTCCTTCTCTTTGTTTTCCCAAACGCGCATCTTTTTAACGATATTTTTGCAATTGCTATCACGTTCCTCCACATTCAAAGTTATCACCTCATCCGGAACCGTTACTTCAAACTGAACCTGTTAAATCGAAAGAAAGAACAAGTTAGAGAACATTGAATAAAGCTTTTTGTTGTTTGGTGTCGAAAATTACAAATTTACGTTTTCGGTAGCCGCAAGAGATAGAATAGTTGCTGCATGACCTCCTTTCACATCACACTCGATGGGCAACCCGTGATCATTATTTAACGAGTGACACAACATATTTTGAATAATTTCAAAAGATTCGGGGAAAATGTGCGCCCTGACTGGATTCAAAAACAAATAATCATACCTGAAAGAAAAAAACAAATGTCCTGAATGGCGTTCACTCGTAAAACATTAAAACTGGCACGAATTAGTACTCAAGCTATTTACTTGACAGATAGCTGATAGGGCATCATAACTAGCATCATTCGTCTTTTGGCTCCTCGTCCAAAGTTTTTTCGTTTTGTGAGAACGTGATCTGAACGAAGTTTTGCCACAGCAGAATGCAAGAGAGGTTCTGGATACTTTCCATAAATCTGGTAGAGATAGTAAGCCCAGTTGATCTCATCATTAACTGTTGCGGCAGCACTCTATAAGTAGCACAAAGAGAATAGAAAAGATGAGAAAAATGGAGATGGTAAGAACGACTTGTCTATTAAATACAAGCAAGACACGAACCAAAATCAGGGTCTTAACGACATGAGAATGTATGTCCACTACGTTTTGAACATCCTTCGGGACATATCCGGCATTTGCAAATTCTTTTGCATGAGTAATCTTATATTGCTTTTGGAATTCCTCTGAAAAATAAAATCAAATTAAGTTAGTTAAGCTTCACGGGAGTAAATCAATATTAGGAAAATGCTCAGCTTTTATTACCTAATGTGTCAGGGAAACCGTCCATGTCTTCCCTTACCGTAGAAGGAGTCTCAAATTTAAGGATAAGTTTGGCCATTAACGCCTCAAAGCGGCTGACCCATTCTGCTTCATTTGTTCTCGGTACATACGGCAAATTGCACAATTCCGAAATATCCTGCAAAGTAGTAAATTAAAATCAAATCTTTAACCAAGATAATTATGAGCAAAACTATTTTTTTTTTAAATTCCTGACGTTTTCAAATCACTGTTAAGAGTCGAGGTGAGTTGTAACATGTATACGAAATATCAATTTAATGTCTGGTTTCGAGTAAATGCCAAAAATGCCCTAACGATTTTCTGAAATTTTATAAAGCTATCAATGTGATTGTTAATAATAAAAAGCATAATACATTTTCTTGGAGAGATTCGCCCACAAAAACCGAAATGTTGAAAACTGTTTCCGAGTTTTTGAGCATGTAATGAAGGCGTCTCTGACATGCTCGTGACGTTTTATCCTTGCTAGCCTAAAAACAAACAACAAATGGTTTAAGGACAAATATAAACATTACAAAACAAAAAGGTACTGGTCGTCGATCATAATACCTCTACGTGCTTGTGCAAAAAGTCCCGTATTGCAGAGTATGGAAAAATCAAATATTTGCCATTGACGTCAAATAAATTTGAAGCAACTTTGCAGAGAAGAAGCTAAAACGAAAGCAATAAATTTAGATTGGTAAAAACACTATTATTCACAATGACTAAATTCCAAGGAATAGCCAAGATATCAACCATGCTATCTTCTTTGGATGACCACGCAACTCTCCGTTTGCGGACGAGCTGCAGCGCGGCTCGATCCTTGTCATCGTAATAGGGTTTTCGAACGCGCTTTAACCTCTTCTTCAAAATCCGAACTGTAGGCCCTTGGTGCTTGGATTTTTCTTTAACAACCGTCAAATTCTGCTGTTGTTTTTGCTTTAATGCACTAAATGTATGATCTCTAATAACAGGTGCCGGAGCATTTTCATGCTCTGGCAAAGTGCTAAGCTGCGTGTTGACGGCAAGTCGTGCCATTCTTTTCTTGGCAATGGGTGCACCACTTTCGCTTTCTTCTACAAAATAAAGAAAATTAAAACCAGAAAAAACGAAAAACATCACAGTTAAGTCGATGGCTAACCTGAACTGTCTTTGAAATTGACCATTATCGACTTTGGCTTCATTGGAGAGGAAAAGCCAACATTTAAGGAACCTGTGACATTTTTCGATGAATGCATAGGAATTGCCAAACCGGTTTTGGTCCCCGAAGTTGATACAGTCACCCATGACCAATTTCTCTTCAAATGCCTGAGAAAAAATGGGGAAATTTTATTCATTATTTTTAGATACCGAGCCACGTTCGGAATACGATTACACGTGCCACGAGCATTCTTATAGTGCATGGATAGCACTGAAAACTTCTTTAAGCAGGTTAACGTTCTTACGAGAAAAATGCAGAATCCAGTCCTCCTGCGCCCAATCCATCTCCAGGGATGACCCATTCGTCCACTATTTCTTCGTCTTTCTTGGACGCAGCTGCTTCTATTAGTTGTGTTTTCTTGTAAATGGTTTCAAACGTGAGTGCTTTTCCCTGATCATGGCTGTAGGATCCAAGAGGTGTGCTCATGCAAACAGTTTCCAAATCCATCCAAAAACCATGCAAATCACTCATTGTCTGCAAGTAATAGTCCCTCACGGGGTATTCTTTGTCGGCAGAGATTTTGTGGTAGCCAGGGTTGGATATGGTTGTATCGACAACACGAGCTTTCGAATGGACGAACATGAAAACCTAAAGAATAAAAAAATGGAATTCAGACTTGGGATGCCGGTCAAATTTAAAGCGTCAGATTTTTCAGTTTGAATTACAACAATTCGATGATTTATATAATTTTCTCTACCTGATCTTTATCTTTGTGCTCCCTTTGGCTGAAGGTAAGTAATCCCATGTAAGCAAGTTTGGTGGCAGCATCGTGCGAAGAAAAAATATATTTACGAGCGTAAAGCAGATAATTTCGAAAGTGCTGAGGAAGTCTGCTTATCGGTAGGTGACATTTCATTGGATCGTTCAAATATTCATGGATTCCTTCGATCTGAAAAATGTTTAAAAGTTTAGAAAATAAAAATCAACACCCTGGATTAAGCTAACTCTGGCTTACAAAAAATAATAGTAGATAACTACCTTGAAATTGTAGTTAACAAGTTTGACAAGCAAGGAGAGTGGCATTCTCAACAAGACATCGCTGAAGAGACACCAACCTGTCCGCCACCCTGGAATAAATGAACATGATTTCATACAATTTGAGGAATTTGTAAAAGCAAAAATATTCTCCCCGAGGCATAAAAAAGTTAATTAAAAGCTCAAACTAGAAAAAGAAAATTACACACCTTTGTGTTTTGGAAGAGGAGAAACAAACATCTTCCAGGAAATTTCCGGGTGATATACCTTTGGCCAAGTCACTCCTTGCTTTATTTCCGCATTTTTTACTTCCAAGGGAACTGGCAGATCTTCTTTTCCCTCATAAGCATAAACGAGGTAAAAGAGGAATTCGTGGAACCCTTTTAAACGCATGAATTTTGGCTCATGGCCATACAGACGACCAATTTTCTGAAAAATAACAACAACATATTATTGAAAATGAAGCGTAACTACCAGCTTAGAATACCCACTTAACCTTTGAAAGTACGTATCGTAATAAAGAGCGGTAGCATACATAATTGAATTCGAGAAGCGACCGATTGAGTTCACTGTCATAAAGATTCCGCAGCTCCAAGACACTCATCCGTATCGGGTTGTTAGGTTCATCAGCCGGTTCTGCTTCCTCTTTCTCATCCTTTTGCTTTTTCAACTTTTTCACATCTCGGTACTAATTGATATAACAAAATAAGTTTGAAACATTCAACTTTACTGATGCGGCGAATAGGACCATAATCTATATTTACCATTGCCTTGGATGCTTCATTAGAGATGGCAAAGTACTTAAATTTGGCTTGCTCCAGGGCACTAACAATCAAAGGATCGTTGTTGGATAACGAAGGATCACAAATTAAATGAATCTGAAATTAAATCAGTCAAGAACAATTTGATGCAAAGTCGGACAGCCATTTTGTTCCTATTATAGCTAGTGCAATGTTTTAACTTGCCCTCCTTTCTTTGCCATCATGTTTTAAAATGGACTGCACATATTTAAGGTACCCTTCCTTATCCAAGCGTTTTATGAGACGAAAAATAGACTTTCTGTCCACTCTTGAACCTTCGTCTGACTCTGAAGTCATTATTAACTGAAATAAATAAAATACGGTAAGTCATGATAGACATTTTCAAAAAGGTCTTTTAATGTTGAACAATTGTTATCGCAACTTACCCTTTGAAGGGTGACATGATTCGAAATTACTTTTGCTTCACGCACTGCTTGCAATATGAGATTTGCCCGCTTAACCAATCGAGTTGTGAGATTCAAGCCTCCACCTCTATTCTCTTGTGCGCAAATCTTCTGAATGTCTTCCAACAGTGTACCTGGTCCTTGCTTAATCATTGGAACATCTGCTTCTTCTTTGGTTTGTTGCTCCATTTGTACAATTTCTGAATCATTAGATAATTCAGAGATGAAGGGTAAATCATTCTCAGATTTCCCCACCGAGCTTTCATTTGCAACTACAGGTGCTGGCTGTACTATTGTCTCAGATGACCCTAAAAAAACCCAAAATCGAATAATAGGGAAATTAAAGCGTAATTCAGTACACTATTAGGTTGTTCATGTAAATTTCATAAAATATTAGCCGATTTCTTAAATATTTCACCAGTTTTTGTGTATGAAGCAGACAAATCGATCCTAAAATTGTATTTGTATGATAAAAAAAAGTAGCGATCCGTTGTTACATTTATTGAGCAATATTGTTTTAAAATTCTCGTGTGTCAAAAAAAGTCAGATATTTCATCGCAGTGCAGATTATGTTCGGAATGTTTTGCCTCTTTTACCAAAAAATGAAGTTTAAAAGCATAGCTGGTGACTTGCCTTTGGTATATTCTAGCATTTTCTTGCATTCCTTGTACAACTGTTGATGTTCTTGACTGGTACTCATGTAGCCATTGGTGATGTATCTTAAAAACAATATATTCCAGTTCATTATTCAATCATTTGAAATTTTACCAAAGCACCATAATCATAAGTCATTAATGTCTTGATTTTTAAGGTTTTCAAAATGCTAACACTTTAAAATTTTAAACGTCAACACAGTCAAAATGTAATGATTAAACGTCAAAAATGACTTGCCTGGTAACTCGTTGTCTTCCCGAATCTTTCATAATTGCAGAGACCACTTTGGTTCTTTCGAGATTGCGACACAGTGTACGAGTTTCCAATCGGGGCACTCCTACAGCCTTCCCATACTGCTGAATGCTTCCACCTTCAGGACCCATTGTTGCCCCTATCGTGTAGGCTTGATGCAACAGAGGACGGGCGCAGACCAGATTGCGCGGATTGGGAATGCCTAAATCATGAAACCAAGTTACAGTAAAGAATGTGGCTAGCTTGTAAACTTTCTCACAAAAGCATCGCACCCCGTGTTCTCAAGGCCATTTGGGCTCCCTGGTCCAATGGCAAATTTTCACTAATATCCTCTTCTTCCATCAATTCCTCGTCTTCATCTGCACCATCATCATCGGATCCTGCCTTTTTGCTTCCGTGTTTTGCTCCTCCCGTGCCAATTTCAGCTTCTTCCTCGTGCAAAACTTTTTCCAGGTGATCTGGATTAACGTTGTCCCTCAAGCGTAGCACCCGGACCATTTTCAAGGATTTATTTTTAAAGTACAGTTGGTCATCTGAAGCACTAGGATTAATGTCACGAACAGGAATCTGAAAATAATAATAAAAGAAGGTCGAGCATATGAGATACAGTATTAAATACTCCCCTTCGTACCATGAATTTATATTAAACCTTTTACACAAAACATAATACATACCCGCAAGGACTCTGTCAATTTATCAAAACATTTCCTGAGTGTATGCTTGAGTATGTTTTGTTTCAGACCCTATAAGGAAAATTGATCCAGATTATTCAATATTCAATTTATGTCAGAACAATTTCGTTAGGCTATCCAGTAGAAAAACTGCACGAGTTTCCTACCATATGAGCTCGAACCAATTCATAAGTGCTGGAGTGATCCGGTTTCGTTTGAAGAAATCTGCACATGTCTTCGAGCATTAAAATCACTTTAGATTTTCGCTCAACATAGAATCGAGGTAAATGCAAAAGCATGCTGCTACGCAATTGCCCGTTACATGACTTTTGATAGTGAAGCTAAAACAAAAAACGAATACTTATTTTGCTTTTCTGAATTCGAAAAAAAACGTGATTGACTAATTCGATAGATGCAGCACACTTCAAATAACCTGTTTAATAACAAGACCATAACTGAGAAGCAATTTTCGGTGGTAGAAAAGGGTTTTGGCAGAAGAATGAAGATCAGCCAGGCTGTACCTCCCTTGGGTCACTTCTCCAAGATAACGGGATCTAGGAAGTAATTTAAGCAAATAACCAATTTAATATCTTTCCGGCAGTAAATGTATCATAAATGCATTCTGAATCTTCAATGTACCTTCCAATGCGCTCCAGCATCACATACTGCATCTGATTGAGGTGTACATCAGGATCTGAGCCGCGATAAAATAGAGCACGATGTCTGGATTCCGCTGAAGCGACCAAAACTAATCTGTCACCCCATCTAGTATAATTCAAATGTGAAACGGATCAATGTTTTTCGTGCGTTTGTACATTTTGGTGTATTAGACAGTATTACTTACTTATCCATTGCCTGATTTAGTGTCATCAATAATTGATTGCCATTATCTGTTGATCTCAACTCTGATGTCACATTCGTTCTAGTATAATATGTTCCACATGAACCCAAATCCTTTTGATCTTTGACTATGCAAATAGGATAAATATCGACATGATTTTCTCCCTGAAATTAACAAAATCATTGTTCACTATATTTCACTAATTGTACACCAACATTCCACACAAAAACAGAAATCTTGAGAACAACACCCTATGCTTACAGGTTCGTTTATAAGTCCCGTATCTGAATCCACATTGGCAAACCTGTTGTAAATTATCAGAGGAGGTCGTGCTTCTGACAGTGAAAATGCCTCCACATCCGAGAGCAAAACACAAATTCTCCAAAAGTAATTCTTTGCTGGCTCGTCCAACGGCATGGCAAAATTTGGTCTACATTGCAAGCGGGTCCATAAAGCTGAAATTGTTATACCTGAAAGCAATCAAAACTCCACGTTTAAGCGAATATGAATGGATAACATGACAAAGAAATATGTGAAATTGTTTCCTACATATATAATTTTAGCAATTACACTTATCAAAGCAAACAACATTGGAGATAAACATCATAAAACAAATTAAACCATACGTACAGTGGATAAAACAAGTATAGGCAATTTGTGTTTTTCTGTAATATCTCAAAAACTTGAAGTGTTTTGTAATGCAA
>JAQGAE010000298.1:0-42242 GCA_034696685.1 Julus scandinavius | reverse complement strand
CAGGGTTGTATAAAAGCAAGTTCTGTACAGCCACATTTAAGCATATGCTTACAACTGTTGAAAACGTTACTGAAATAAATTCTGCAACTACACCCTACATTTGATCTTTCAAAACTGAAGTAACTTTCGAATGTTCTATCAATGCAGGTATCTTCATGATCATCATGAGCATTCACCAAGCCCCATCTGTCGACAAACATAAGCTCCAACTAACATTATGTTCCATGTCCACGCTGCACCAATCACACGATAGCATTGCCTGCAAGACTGTTGTTGCTGAGGGTTGCAATAGAGGAAAGGTGGCGCGCACGTGTGCATAATAATGCGACAATTAAAATGATCAGCTGCTGAATAAATTCCTTCTTGGCAGCCTGGCTGTTTTTTTTAAACAAAGTCAAGGTTGGCCGTCACCGACTCATGAGCAACTCGTTAACTTGGGTTTGTGCCATGGCCAGAAAAGGAAATAGAAGGAATTTGCAGCATCCAAATTTATTGCCCTTGTAAGGGGGGTTCTGGTACCCTTATGAAGGAAAACCTGGTCTGAGCTAGTAGGGTGAACCCCCCTCACATTTATCGTTCATACTGGTTGTCCCAAGATCGGATTTAATGCAATTAGGGGTTGAAATGAATTTTACACATTGCCATTCATAGATTAAATACAGCTTTAATCGCCGATCAAGCTAATCGAAGCTTTATACAACCCGTCTGAATCAAGGATGTCGAGCCACATCAGGGCTATAATATTTGTATCAAAATTTGAGGACTTATATTAGGCTGCATTTTTCATTAACAGCATTTTCTCTAACAAGTAGGGGCCTAATCGTCGTTTAAGTGAGGGTGTGTTAATGTATCTCGCAATGACTCACGAAATTTTTAATATAGTATACTTGGAAACCATTCGAAAAGAACAGATGGTACACGAGGTCGAGGGGAAAAACATCAGAAAACGTTTTGTTTTACATAGCCGGTGATTTATCTAATGACTACCAGGAGCAGAGAGGGCGCCACGTTGCCCCTCCGCTCCATTATATAGTAGGGGCGCTTTTGCTTCTAGCTAATTTTTGGCCATCTGGTCAGTTGTTTGCGATCGTATAATTGTGCTATTTTGCGTTTATATCCTTCCTTTGAAGCTTTGAAATCTGTTTGAAATGTTGCCCACATTTAATGTAGGTATATAGAGCAGTGTCCGCCATTTTTGAGTTATTTAGGCCGACCACCAAATTGCATTTTTCTCAATGATAAAAGAAGGAAAAATGATGATGCCCATGGACACAACGATCATAGGTTGAATCCTGAAACACTGCTTTTTTATATCTTTGAACACTCAAGCTGACATTTTAATACGGCATGCACGTGGCCAATGCTCGTGGGAGTTGTAAAATGAACACCAACAAACAAACAAACCTGCATAGATTCCCCAACGTAGAAATTTGTTATGAATCGATATAGCATTTTTCATTTCATAAATGTTTGTTAAAAACCACTTAAATTTGCTACTTAACTTCTTAAACTTAGTCAAAACTGATATATTTGAATAATTCTGTTCCATACAAGTACAAAGATAATTTAAACAATGACTTCTAAAACATAACAAATATATGAATTATGACCGTTTTCGAGGAACCCTGTTCCTAAAAACTATTTTAATATTCAAACGTGAAAAACCTTTTTTTAATATGAGTAAACGATGTTAACAAGCGTTATTGCCAACGTCAGTTAATGTTAATCAACGATTAAAAGCATTAGACGAGATCGATACAACCGACTGGCCATTAATCTATAGGTCTTTAAATTTATTCGCCACGATATACCTGTTTCCTCGTTTATTTATTCGAAAATCTCGTTTCAATTTTCAGAATTAATGGCCGCTCAAAGGGGAGAAAATATTATAAACTTGTTTCAATTTGGAAATATTAATGTATACACACAAAATGCACATTTCCAAGGCAATTGTCTCGGTATCTAAAAAGGGATATAAATTTGATACAAAAACGCTATTAATTTTGTCTGAATTTAGATTGATGCAGTATAGGAATTTCGCATGCAACATCAACGTGTGGTTTTTCAATAGGCACTCAAAAATGCACAACACAGGCAGCGCCCTTGATTACAATCGCCAAATATTCCTGCAACACGTGTCCTGAGCAGCAGTCCGAATCTTGTATTTGCGGATATCTCAAGCTTTAATTGAATCTCAAGGATTCGTTCACTTTAAAATACCGAAGCAAAAAGCTTTTTCACTATCGTGCATGCTGCGATGGACGAGTCAAATGCGAAGGAAACCTTGCAGACATGCTAATTTCGTGACTTACTCATCAACTACCTCCATCCTAGCTTAATGCATTTTGTACGAGTTTTGCGAGTCTCGATAAATAATTCATTGAATATTTTGAAGTCTTCTTTTCACTAATACCTAATGGAAAACGTGGTGCACCATTCGATCGATGCTAATTGAAACATTGTAATGTATTTTTCATTAAATATAAAATCACTTCTAAAAATTCCTTCACGAAAACTATAAACTTTCGTTAATCACCACATAAAAACACTCCCATATTCCTTTCACATTAAATATTATTAATACTACTATCCATAGAAATAAGCACTTATGAAAGTTGCAAATTTGATCAGTATAGGAAATATAAAATTATTTTGGTTCTCCAAAAACTCCATTAAAACTGGACATAATGAATTAAAAATCGAGATAAAATCAAACACTATATCTTTACACGAACTTGTAAATAACCATTAATTCAAAATCCATTAATATCTGGATATTGTAAAAATTTTCCACGTGAAAAAACATTTTAGTTCTGGTGAGATTTTGATTAAAATGAAATGATTAAATATCACTAAGTGGTTCTGAAAATGATCAGAATATTAACGAGGATCAGTTAAACATAAAACTGCAATATCGTAAGATCTGCAATTTACTATTCTAAGCCAATTAAAACTTGGATATTTTAAATACAATGTACACGATAATACCTATAAATTCGTTACATTTTGGAAAGTTTATTTTGAAATATAGCTAATAAAAATCGTGAAAAACCTTGAAAGGAGTATGTCATAAATTAGATTGGGAGATTCAGATGAATTCGTTATAAGCAACAAAGAGCCAAACAATGAACAAATTACCCATAACTTGACGGGGCAATGGAAAATTTAAAGTGAAAATATGGTTTCTTGCGACTTTAAAGGAAATGACAATGCAGAAATTTCCACGCAATAAGTTTTTCATATTTTGAAGATGTTGCCCTTGTATGCTGATTATAAGATTGTTACACGCCAATTTTATCCTCAAATAAGGACAATTTAATAACGGTCTGTATATTTTTCAAATATCACCATTCTCATCGCACACTATATTTGGGTTGGAAATACAAGTTTTTTTAAAATTAGATTTAAAAACACGAGGGGATCTCCCAGAAAACCGCAGGTGAGGTATGTAAGGGTGGTTCACTTTTTAAAACTTTCCATTTTTTTACATCTCCGAGATACGCTAGTATGCAAATTGGTTCGCACTGTTTTAGCGGTCGCACCCGGAAGTATGGCTGGAGCCCCCATTAGGTTTTTCGGTCATGCACTTAAATCCGTCCTTGATGCGTATAGCACGCCACCACCACTGCTCATAAATCCAATCTCAATTTATTCCATTTTTTATTATTTTTTAAAGAAATTTACTTTCCCTCTTTTATGCAAATTGCACCGACTTTTTAAAAGCACTGCGCGATCGCTTTAATGACATTTCGGCAGATAGGGACACCAGGGGGAGCGCCCTCCAAGAGGCAGCGCCTCCAAGCGGCAAACAAACGCAAGGACGACCACTCTGCTAAATAATTGAAATTGATGAAAATGCAATAAAAAAAGAAAGGAATTTACGACCGATATAAAACCACCATAAAATAGCACGATGATTGTGTTAGGCTAATCGCATAGGTGAATTACAGGGTTTTTCAACAAAAAAAATAACGTTAAATGAGCGGTAATTGTTGTGTTTGTATGCTTCACCACGAAGCTTGGGACTAGCCTACTAAGCTTTTAAGAACACTAAGATTTTCCAATGTAGAAATCATATTTTTAAACTGCAAAAAAACGTGCAAGATATGAATATTAAAATTAATATTTCTTCAAAACCAAAAAAAATTGTTGTTTAGCTATAACCTAAATTTCAAAATATGTGCCTTCAGAAGCTCAGTTTTCAAATAAAACCCCCATCCTTCTGAAAATTATAGCCAGGACACGTTTCCCTGGCGGCAAAATTTCCAAACAGTGGCCCAAAACAGACTGGATTTAAGGGCATTGAGTTTGCGGCATTCAAGAAATGGAGGTCAGGCTATAGATGCCAAGAAAATCAGAAAAATTCCAGCAGATTTTTTAAAAAATGAAAGACTGCCACATAATTACGTAGCTTTGGCTCTTGTAAAAGTATGCACACGTTATAAAAACACAAACAAGTTATAAGAAAAGAAAAAGCAGCTTAAAACATTTGTTGTTTCTGGAAATCATTTAAATATTTTCTTTGAAAATTTAAGTCAATGTGCATTTAAAAATATATGTATATAAATCGCCAGGTAAGTTTTAAAATAATAGCAAACACATTTTTCGATGACCTCGCTCGATATCTATTGTATCATACATCACAAGCAATGAAAAAGTGTTTTGTAGATATGAAATTGCCGAATATGGTATACTTCCTTGCTATTGTTGAACTTTGCGCCACTTTTTGTATTGATATGGTTAGATTGAATTAATAGATCAATTGTTTCTGGAATAATATTCTCTGCGACAAGAATTGCACATTTTCAGCTTTTTAAATAAGTTTTCCTAATATTAACACGATGCTAACAAATAAATGGGTTGCGATTTAACTGAAAAATTTATTCTCTACGGGATACCAAGCAGTGTTTGTCATGTACAATAAACCATGGCGCATCCACCTTCCGAAAAAATCAAGGGCTAGATTGGGAGCACTAGGTTTGAGGGTCAGTGCCATTTTCCGCTACGACATTTACCTTAGGCTACAAGAATACAGTTCCCCCAATAAAAAATAAGAAATCTTGGTCTAAAACTGCGACTCACCCGTTGTTGTTTTTTTTTGGTTTTTTCTGTGTTCTTACCAGTTATCCCTTCGACGATTCGGGGTCGATAGTAATGAATGCATGAGCAGAAAGGGTTACACCCGCTCACATCTTTAACAAGGAGGAAAATAAAATCGTCGACTTACCTAGAAAACGGATAAAAAAAAACTTATTAGATATGCGAGCCGAAGGCAAATGTACTCTTAACAAATTAGCGTGAAAAGTTTGGGGTAAATGAGCACACATCGATTAAACTGCGATCAATGTGCTATAGGTCACTCAAAACATAGTTGATTTGGGCTAACACCTGCTAAAGTACGCATCAGAAATTTCAAAACGCAGAACGAAAGAGCTGACGCACCCTGTAAAGTTGGTGTGTACCATCTAGCCCTTGATTACTACACTATAAATTGTATATACGTCATATGCATATGCATACGTTTACCCATATCAAAATACAGCATTTCCAATCTCCAATGTGCATGAATATCCTGCTTATAAAATTACATGCTCGGATGAATTTAACAGAATATAAATAATAGCATAATAAGCTGTTGATGTCGACATTCAACAACGATTATTTTGCCAAGATCTCTATGAATCGTCTATCAACTATTTGAAATTGAAAGTAGTACTCTCCCATATACACGTGAGAAACAATGCACTTAAACATGATATAGTGAGCGTGAAAAGCTACTTGTTGGTATAATTATACCGTTAATTTTTTTAAACGACGAAAATAAATAAAACATTTTATTGCAAATTGTAAAAGTTAAAACTTTATTACTCCTCTCGCTCGTTTTCCTTATAAAACTAGAAATGACCGCTATTGATAACTGGCCTTCAATTTAAATAGCTTTAAATTTCATTTCGGAAGTGCATAATTGTCACTGAAAATCCATATATGGAATAGGAGCCATTAAATGTTTACCTGCGAATCGTTGTACACGGAGGCAGAAAACATTAGAAACATGTGTTGAATTTATTATAAACAACTTTTCTAGTTTTTTTCTCTTCATTTATAAGTTTCTTTTACTAAATTCTCAGGCGTCAATTAAAAAAGCAAGCTTATTCGTGCTAGTTGTTGTTTTTATCATTTTGTCGAATAAGCAACATGCACGCAACTTTGCGAAATTTACTAAAATATTAAGTCTATATCAAAAGAGCCTTTGTAGAATTTCTTATGAATTTCACTAACTTTTATTTAAAAAAATCGTGCATGTAGTGAAAGCGTTCAACACATAAGACCACAGATGGCGAATTTAACTGTCCAAAACACATCTGAGATGTCACAAAATGGTGTGAAGACAACCTGAGCTCCAACACCAAGGAATCGCAGCCATGTCTCGGTAGAGATGAGCAAAACGAGGTCTATAATCTCAATTTAGCAACTTGGTCGACACGTGATTCAGCCGCCATAACCGGGCATAAGGAGATCATCGCCACCATTTTTAGAAAGCTGGTAACGAAATCCCTTTTCCCCCAAAATGATTCACGGGACAAAGCATTTGTCCTAAAAAAATCCTTCGCAAATTTCACATTCACGCGTCACTGGACCGCGGATTGGGAGGCATTTTAAAACCATTTTAAATGTGAGTTGGTCTTGGCAAGATTTAGAATGCACCAGTTTAAAAATGCGATTGGCGGCCATTAATTTGAACATTGTGCACGCACACATACAATACAAGTCTCCATACAGTTAGTTAGCCAAACTGTTATTTAGCTTCACATTTATCCTCGCTTTGGCAACAACCTTAAGCTGTCACGCGGCGCTTAATGGCGCGTTTTGGCGTCAGCTGCAATTGCAGACGGCATCGAGAGATTTAATTAGGAAATTATTATATTTTATTGTACGCGCATTCGGTGCTAAGCGCGTGAACCTAAATTACCCTTAACCCTAAACAGACAGACGCCTCTCCAGCACACTAACCTTGTCCCTTTTTCATTTTTTTCAAACATCTGAGCAGTTTTTCTCTTCATACATATCCTTCTCACTCACTCTTCCAAATTTTAATACCAAATATCCTGAAAACCAGGTCCGTTATCAATTATCCATATATAGAGATATGTGCTTTGCGAATAACAGAATGTGTTATTCAATTCTTCAAAATTTTAAATCCAACCACCAGCAACATAGTTACATAACAAAGCTAAGGAAGGACATGTGTTCATATATATATGAAGCTGCATGCAAACCAGGGATAAGGATGGAGAAGAAATAGGGCTCTAGCTCTAGTTTAAGTATTGTTTAGCATGACATTAAAAATAAAACCAGACTAGGTTCTCAAAACACGTGTATTTTGCATATAGGTAGGTCGGTAGGTAAAAATAATAGTGATCAATATCCATTCTTGCTGATAACAAATTAAAGTCAGTTGTTGGGCGCCCACGACCTATTACCAGATTTCGAAGATTATTTAATGAGGTTCACGCAACGCATGCAGGGATGCCCACTGAAACCCAGCTGAATTATTTTTGAACAATGTCTTCATTTCTTTGAAGAATCTAGACCAAGAGCCTAAATAACAACTACATAATGGACAAGGTGCCCACGCAGACAACAAACCAACGGGCGAAATGTAAACTAACTGAAGTTAATTTGCAGAAAACTGCGATCTTGATCGAAATTCAGCGTCTAAAAGAGGCCATGTATAGACCAGACATTAGCACAAACAGGGCAGGGAACATCCATTATTTCGTTCACGAATGGACAACCAGAGACATTCAGGGAAATGGCAGTGTTAGGAAAACAACTGCAGAAAAATCTTATTTATTCTGATTATATTGTTAATAGGGTGGGGCATGTATCTTCAAAAACAAAAATAGAAATAACTTCCTGATTCAAATAATAAACATAGAAAGATTCCCCCAAGTGCCAAATTATTTAATCCATATTTCATCTTATCAGATTCAAATATGTTTTCATATAAATTTCAATATGTGTATTGTTTTGTTTTTAAATGAGTTATGATATGAAAATCAGATTGCATCTCAGATGAAATGTTCATATAGGGTCAAAAATCCATAAACATCAAGCACGATGATCGAAAATTCCGAAGATGAATCAAGTTGTAGCAATGCCGAGATGACCAAAATTACCACTCCATGTATGGGCTAAAACTGAGATTAATCATATAGCAAGCAAACGCCTTTAGTATCTAACTGGAGAAAACTAGTTTTAACCGGCGATTACACCAATTGGAGAATGGTGCAACCCTTCAAGAGTGATAGACGTGTGTGTACTGCCGAGGTGTCACCTGCAACGCTCGAACAAGTGCACTCATCGCAAAACAACAACAAGGAGTTTCAATTACCAGGAACAACAATTGGGAATGTCCACGTCAGGTCATGTAGAAAAGTATACAAAACAGCGTCCTTGCCAATCAGTCAAGTCAGGAGGGCAGTCCGGGTGAGATACGCGTCAGCAGACTAGCATTTACACTCACCGGGTCTATACCCGCAAACACCTTTCAGGCTGTGGTCACCTTGGCCAATTATACCGATTTAGGCTATGGCTATCTTTCAAACAACCATATACACTAAATACCATTTATATTAAATTAAAAGTTAATTCTTTAAGAATGTCAAAATGTAAAATCAAAACTTGCTGTGAATTTGTAAATGTAGGAATGAGAATTGAAAGGAATGAGATATTCCACGAGCATATTTAAAAAGATTTTGAGAATTTTGGTTTGAATCCAACAAGAATTAAAAATATACATCAGTGTCTCTATATATAGAAATGAAAAATTAAAATTTCACGTGAATTCTATGGCAACAGGTTTACAGTGCTGACCGACCAACAATAAATATTCTAGATATCAGCAAAAGGGTGATTTATGGGGGCGTTGGCCACACTTAAGCGATTTACGAGCAATTCCCAACAAGTAATTAAACGAAGTTTTCGATAAACAGACGTAAACAAAACCATGAAATGAGACTACAATAGGATTAGCAAGATTTCAAATGGGGATTTCCTCCATCACACCCTCTCCCAGAAGCCACAACAGTCAACAACAAGCGACTAATTTGCATTAATTTCGAGTATTAAATGACCCAAATTAGAGATCCTGTCTGAAACTTGGTTGGCTAACGTGAAATATATACCATAAACTTCATTCCTCACAATGTTTTATGGAACTGGCAATGAAGCCAGAACTACCAACAGTAAAATTAATATCTAGATATAATATTGCCTTAGTTTAAGCTGAGGAAAGCCTACTGTTCATGTGGATCAACGAATCACAATCTTAAGAAACACGAGCCTGCTACATGTCTACTCAACTTTGCAAAAAAAGTTCATTCCAGTGTTAACATAAATGGCGTGCGTTAATGAGAATCTAGCTTGGGCTATCTCAAGTACACGTTTCACCAAATCTAGGACTTTGAACACGTGAAAATGGAGATGAAATGAGTTCACTCAGAATTATTCCACTAAACAATAATAATAAATTAAAGCTCTGCACCGTTTTTGGGCGTTGATCTCTATGGCCTACAAAATCACAAGAGGAATTAAGGGGTCAACGCAAATTACAAACTAACTGGATTCTTCCTTATATTACCAATTTAATGCGCTTAATCCAGTGCACAACGCAATTAAGACCCAAATATGGGAGATGTCAGCTACAACCTACTGAGCATTAGCTTTAACTTGGGCTACAATTCAAACGATATTTCTAAATTGGCCTATACAATACATTCCATTATTTGTGAAAATTTTGTAATTTAAATTATAGTCACTAATCTAAAAAGCGTTCACCAGACATCAAAAACATTGAAATGACGTCAAATTATCAAGAATTTATAAATACAGTAACTGAAAGTTTTTGTATAAAATCTAATCTTATTTTATCTCCGATAAGAAACAACATTTTAATGCATTTTCCATGCAGCTCTCTGCAATCACCAAATGACCATCGAGGCCAAAAAATATCAACGTCAGGTTTCAGAAATTTGCTACATTAATTAAAAGAGTGTCCAGCACCGGGCCTCTCGGCCATCAGATGGTCTTGAACCAAAACACGGCGGGAGAAAAAATTAACGCCAGAAATAGTAAAAAAAATGAAACAAATCAAAGAAAAAATTACTCAAACAATGAATATTCAAACAATTTCAACGAACACAAAAGATAAATAAACATGTTAAAAATGTAAAAGTCACCGGTCACTCAAATTGTAGGTCAGTATTATATCTCACACCATCTCAGTGCTATAGCGGAGCACCAGGAAGCATAATTTCACTAAAAAAAGTAAAACATTGGGGAAATACGTGTGTGCGTGGGGTGTGGTGGTAACACAAAGGCTGTTTCTTGTGCAATTTCACCACGAAAACAAACGGGAAGAAAAAAAAACATGAAATTTGCTGGCATTCGTTTCTAATGAAATCCTACGAATGTCAAAACACGCTTGTTTGTGGTAGACAGCCTACTGTTTTCAAGCAAAATTTAGGACGAAGTGCTGAATAAAAAGTTTCAATTTCCTGTAAATTTAAAAAGATAATACATTAAAACTGTTTTCGGTAAAAGAACTGCCTAACAACAACACGAAATCAAACTTCAATAAAATTCCGCCAATTTCAAGATTTTTTTAAAAAAATCCACTAATGGCCATTTATTTATTTTCGACAGTATTAGAACAAGGACCGGTAGTTGCATCAATTTGCAACTGAATGGCAAGTGGAAGCTGCAGATGATGAGGTTTGGCATACTGTTTTCTATCAGAGCATAAATATTGTAATTTGCTGCAACTGAGGTTGAAAAACAACTGTAGTGAAATGCAGAAAACTAATTACAACAGTATATAGCCACCAAAACAATAATAATTGGATTCGCTTTTTTAAAACCGTACACAGAAGGAAAAAAACGAAAACCGGGACAATGAGCCACAGCCATCCACCTCTGCTGTCACAACATTTCGTCCTAAATACTGAGGTGATGTCCTTTCTTCAACCTTTTTCCCATAACTTATCCATACACGCTCGTAATTCATCCTTTTTTCGTATTAATTTGCCGTGGAATTATTTTAATCATTACCAATTTAAGAGTTTTAAAACCTTGGGAGATTTTTTAAAGTGTATTCCCCCCTTATTCGCTGTTTCATCATCCACATTTTCAGTTAACCTCGGATTAAGAATATTAAATGTTTGTGTTTTACCAAGAAATGAAAATATGACAGACATCATTCAGACCAGCTTACTATTTCCCTTAACGGATATGATGTATGTCCAAAGTATCCCAGGCGCATGATAACGTAAATATTTGAATTAAACATTACAAGTTGTTTATTGACAGAAGTGACTGAATTAAACACAGGCATGCGTCAGCAATTAGATTTGTATAAACAATGCCATATTATTCTGCTTCCAATTAAAAGCTGGCTATAATATGTACGCTTGTTTTTTTGGATATGTTTTTGGGGATATACCAAAAAGGGGGAATGAAAAGGTACGAATGGGCCAAGTGCCAAACAAGAGAATCGATATTGGGCATCAAATCCCAAATTTAATTGGACTAAATAATACAAGGTTATTTTCAGTTGACGTCATAATTACTTGGCAACTAGGACACCGGTCTTTTATAATCCATTACGTTAAGAAAACTAAAGTACTTACATGTACAGTACACATTGTATGATTTTGAGGTAGTTCTAATTGTATACATCCTATATGTGTGTAAAATAACATTTTCTTTTATCTTAGAACAAGTTCTGGCTTTTTCAAACACGTACAGTTTATTTATTCTCTTGCCTCAGTTAAGCACAGTATAGCGACATGGTCTATGATCCATAAATTCTACTTTTGTTACCCTCTATTATCCTCATCAGAAAAATTAATTTGTGAGAATGAGCGGATCATAAACTTCAAGGTGGCTTGAACCTTAAATAAGAGGGCTTTAATAAATGATAATATATGCTTGCGAAAATCATAGAATGCCCATTTAAGGAATTCTACGGCCTTTGGCATCGCACGCCAACCACAATATCAAAAGTCCCGTCATAATAATAATCGCAATAACCTCTACTGTAATAAAATAACACTAAAGCATGACGTCAATCAACCATGTATACAATACTACTTTGCAACGGTGTCATTCATGTGCGTGAGCATAAGGCGGATTTTTAAAAAAGATGGAGGTGAATCTCATGAATAAAACATGAATATGGCTACTGTATATTAAGTGTAAAAATCATAACCGTCATATTCAATAAACACAACAAATTCTATACACAAGTACATGAATATTCCCCTTTACAGGTAGAGAAAAAAAAAAGAACAAATCAAAGAAAAATAAATATTTAGCAACGTTTTCATGTCATTTAAAAATATCAGTTATTCATTCTTGAAGAGCCCTTAAAGAACGGTTTCACATTTAATGCGATGTCTAAACAGCCTTGTAAATTCATATCCTAGGTCGTTAGGCAGAGCCATTTCCTAATTAGCCAGCCAACAACCACTTAATCCAGTGTCACTAATGTCAATCTGTTGCATATGAAAAACGCAAATTGTAGGTTTACAACAGTCGTAAAAAATGCATTAAAATTCGGCGGTGATAAATAAAAAATGAATATTTTGCATGCCTTGCCATATCTCGGATCATTCACCCCCTCATTGTTAAATTTTCCAATATTTTATACCACCTCCTGAGAAAGAAAATTAAATTTCAAGGAAAATAACAAAGCCACGCCATATATCTGGATTAAAATCGTCATATAAACATCAATAAAAGGAAACAGTTTAATCCTCAGGTGCACGGTATACAACCCACATAAAAATACTGGAATAAAAAAATAGCATTTTTAAAAGTTAAAAGCCAGTTTAATTTTCGTCATTGAACTTTAAGAAAATCGCCAAACGCAGATTAGTTTTAATGGTAAATCTGATCCATGACTTGACTAACAACGTTCAAGCAATGCAACATAATTAAGGCGATTTGCAACTCACATTCAGTTTACAATTCTAAACGACAAACATTGTACAAATTACTAACCCAATGTCCCTTGGCAAACAATTTAGTCTTCATAAGGTACAAGTTTTATGAAATCCTTTTAAGTAGTTTTGAAAATAGCCTTAACTGATGATTGATGCATTGATCATTGATGAAACAGAACAGTGCAACCGACCATTACAACATTTTTATTTTTATTAAAAGCACGATGAGAATCCACAGATATAGTATGTAATTTAATTTGTATTCAACCGAGTATAATATTCCCAAACAGCATACTTTTTTTTGGTAATTTTCACACCAATGAAGAGTTGGTCCTGCTAATGAGTCAGCAAGAAGGTAAAAAACCAATTTACACCAAACATCGAGCACCATGTTTGGCCATGGCTATAAAACAGCGTTTAAAAGCTTGCAGGAGGTCAATTTCTCCAAATTTGATTTATTTTTCCGCGCATTTTTTGCCATTATTTTTCAGATATCGTCTACAAATTGAGTGGTGGCGCCATGCTTTCTTACGTTTAATCGGGAAATGAAAGGTTTTAACGTGCTACTCGCGTTTATTTCCATTATCGAAACCTGTTCTAATCACCGATTAAATTTCTGGAGACATGGTGCAACTGAACATGAGCTGAATTTTCTTCCAAATGATACGTTGGCCGGCTTACTTTTTAACAAGACCGCAAATCGATGAAATATATTTCCGCGGGGGCGACCGCAATCCTTGAGTTTTCACTAATCGATGTATTTCCCTTGAAAAAAAAAGTTTCCATTTGCCAAAAAAAAGGGAACAATGGCGAATTAAATGAAAAGAAAATCGACAAGGGAAAAGGCGACTTTCATGTAATTTAACGGCAATTTATGCAAATTCATGATTTCAGATAAAGCACCGACCGACATACTTGTTAAGTGCATTCATTAGCAGTCAATAATGAGGGCTGACAAGTCTGACAACTCTGAAAATGGCATATTCAATGACTTAAAAACCTGAAATAATTTATAAAAAAGTTTTAAAATGGTTCAATTCCAAAAAAAAAACATTCCACTGTGGTATTTGCATTTAATAGGAGTTTTTTTCCCCTTCATATGTCTCCAAACAGAAATGTCATGCCGTTCTCTATAAAAAAAATGTCCACTGATGACACTGACACCATGTAATTGTAAAAAACTTATTAAAAGTTAAGTTGATTTTTATGCTTTGCAAGCGTTGCTAATCTCCGATAAACGATCTTGAATCAGTGATTATATTTAACTCTACTTTCGTACACTGTCATTTAAGTCCTCGTGTCAAGATTAAAATAACATATTGCAATGCATTCAACAACGGCTTGGACTGACAGCAATATCACTTGCACGATTTTAGCAATGAAGGTTCTTGACATAGATTTAACAAGAGCCATCGAGAAAGAAGGTTCGTGGTCCGAACGTTAGAAGTATTGATTTCAAATATCAGTCAGGGACATGGCCTCTTGGCAATATAGGATAACCAACAATTAATAACGTTCGAACAGCTAAAGGTACAACTGTCCTGAAGTGGTGAACAACAATTGTACACAAGTCTCTCACTGACATACGAATGTGGTCTTTTGAACACAAGTTTTGCTCGTTCTTGCACTTTCGTCCCTTTAAAACATGCTTGTCGCCATTTTACAAGGATTGTTTCACCACAGGTGGGTGAGGGTGTTTTGTCATAGGCAATATTGCGCACTTAATAGTTATGCAAGAATTTATTGTGGATTTGTATATAGTGCCCTCTGGATATGATAGATTCTGAAGGCTATGTTCTCAGAACATGGCATTCATAGAATGTTTCTACGGAATGTCAAAACTACCTTAACAAGCCACCCGCTACAATCCGACAGACTTCTTACATCCATAAATAAAAATTCCATAAAAATTTCCATAAAATATAATCCCTATTGTAACTTCACAAAAAAAAACTCATAAATTATGGATAATCTTGTCCAAAAATCTTTCATAATCGTTAAAACGAAATATATGGATAGTAATGCAGACACATCGTTAGAATTTGAGGTCCCGACTAGAAAATAAACATGTCAGCAGTGCAGATTCGCAGAAACGATCAGTGAAATCAGGTAGAGTATTTTCTTTTTTGGTTAAACAAAAGCATGACCATGGAAGGCAAGAAAATTACAATCAAACGCTAATATATTGATACTGAAATTTCTACAAAAAGTATGTTATAGTCAGAAGAAACATGTTGCGTAGTTAAGTGGCAGCATCATAGGCATCAAGTTGCAGCTTGTCGGAAGCAGGGCGTTTCCTATCTTCATGTGTCGGTGGACGCAGAACATGTGGCGCTTGGAGTGCATGAAAAAGACCTCTTTTGTTAGGCAAGTGAAACAAGAAAGCCATGATTTTATTCTGAAATTATCAAGATGTCACGTGAAACACGAACAAGAAAAACCTATCTTTTTTTTCTCCAAAAGCGGATATACTTATTCCAAAAATGGTGCCACTGAAGTTATTTGTACCGAAATTTTCACGTGAAACCGAAAATCCTTGAGGGTGTGGGAAGCACAGCAGACAGCAATTAGCAGTTGAGCAGGATTAGCGCGCTGTACTGTATCGGGTAGGGTTTGATTAAATCATGATTCATCATGGCCACCAAAATTGCTTCTAGGATAAGAGACGAAGCTGAAGAAGGCCACGCTCTCCTTGTGGCGTAGAGATTGGCGCCGAGGGTGGTGCAACCCAGAGACCTCCCGTGGTGGGCTTACATCGGCCAATTCATTTTGGCAATGAAATTTGCGGCTATAGGTCACCCCCTTCTACACATTCATATAATATAGGGTTGTTATTCTTTCATATCGGCACTATACATAAGAAGCTTCCTGATCAGTAAGCTAGGTTACTTGTTTCTTTGGTCCGCTTCAAATTTGGATTTTGAAATATATTGTATTTATACATAAAAACATTTCAAAATAATAAAATAAACACTATTGGAACATATTTAATATGAATATGTTAAGTATGATTTTTGAATTTTATTGTGTGATTCGTGATAAATAAAACATGAGAATTAGATGCATCATGTTGTCTAATTTCATCAAATGGAACAAAAGACCTCATGTTGTTCGAAAAATTTGAATACAATTAATAGTTTGACACTTAATGCTAATTTAGAGTCAATGAAATACAGACAAGGGCCACATAAACGTTTGCTGACAAGCATGTCTATTACTGAGGATTACCTAACAAAAATGTTATCGTATTTGATTTGCATTACATATCAAAATGGTTGGTTCATTAGAAGTTTTACGAGGTGCCAATTCTGAGAAAGTGGCAGTGGTTGGATTAAAATTCAAACATTACGAGTATATTGATCGTAAATTATAGTTTGAGAAGAGGGAAAAAAACCAATGAATTTATATTTAGACTTTTTTTTTGCCTTTCTTTTATTTAAAAATATAGTCGGTGGACAACGAACGTGTACGACCTCTTACTAATGGGTTAAATAATAAAACTGAATCTTGTCGGGGAAAAAAACCATTAAATTAAAAGACACGAATAAAATAAACATTAACCTACAATTACGAGCACGTATGTGCAATCCTTTGAAATTGACTACAATGGAAAATTTATCACACTCTCTGAAGACAATTAAACATAGATATAACCATATGCTTACTCCTTCGAGTTTTAATTTTAGTTTCAAAGATTTTAAACCAAAATCTCATATAATATATATATATAGAATAAAATTTAAAAAATGGAAGTTTTTAATATGGAAAGTTTAAAAGGTTTCAAATGGAAGGTTATTTCAGATTGGTGAATCTACTAGTGAAAATGACTTTCGCTTGAAAATCAGGGATAATGTCATCTGAAATTCAAATACAGAAGACCGAAGATGTAGGCCACTTCATTGAATTTCACCACACAAAAAACACCTTAGCTTTCGATTTCAAATCGAAGGAAATCAATTCCCTTGTAAAGAAAAATAGGTCTACCGTAAAATTCCGCATGAAAAACAGATCAAATTTTATAAGATATGTACAGAAACCATCAAAAATGTGGGTCGTTTATATCCTATGTGTGTGCAACCAACATCCGTAATCCAGATTAGACCAGTTACATAATAATTAACGCGTTGATTCTTTAAAATATAGGGTCTGAAATTTTCCATTCCTTGCCCAACGATAACATTTCCACGAAAACAGACGTAAATCACGACCTGACCCTGACATTTTCCTTAAAAATTGACTTCTTATGAATTTCTATATATGACGTCCTTCTACTATAATACTAGTTAAATACACCAATTATTGGATGTTACCAGTATTCGTCGGGTCTATACCTACCAGAATCCTGCTAAACAAGGCACGACACGAGTAATAGGCAACGGGTTAAAGGTCATCTCGTTAATCAAGGAAAGTTAGTCAGCGCCTAAGGAGGTCTACATGGTTGAAAACACTTGGTCATTCACGTGTTAAGGATAGCATGCTGCTGCAGCACAGGTACCACAGAAGTTAAGAACGATTCCATGCTTTAAATAATACCCAGCAAAGACCTATTCATATCTCTTTGATATAAAAACTTGTGCCAAGTTCTTGACAGCAATTTGAGTGCTCTCAAGGCTAGACTCGCCATTCAGACTTTGTATTTGTCTAAATAAAACACCGAGCATAAAATATTATCCAATGGAAATTTAATACAATTTGTGCTGCAGGGCGTTGATTTTATAAAAGATAGATTTAAATTAATAAACTGTCCCATAATCCATATGTGAGTGATTAACATTCAGCAGATAAAGACAAAAATTGGCATAAAATACAAGTGGAAAGATTGACTGTTTAAAACCCCACCCTAATATCGTGTTTATAAAACATAGTATAGCCAAAATATAAAAGGGTTTGTCCCGAGGACAATATGAAAAGGAACAGGTGTGCTATTTTACTAAGCAAGAGAACGTCACATTAACAACGTATCTCAATAATAACCAAATAAAACTATATGTTTATATACATTAAAAAACCGCATGATTTTACAATTTATTACTATCAGACTAAAATGTATAAAGTGGTCTGAAAGTAAGAGTATTAGCTCTGACACCTGTCAGTCATATCAATGATTTTAAAAGTTTTCAAGTTAGCATTTTTTTAAACATGTCACTTTCGTTATTAAACAAGTTTGTCATATAGCTGACAATAACTGTAAAACACACTATCCATCCTATGTTGGTGTTGTTTGAAAGTTGTTGCGACATTATCTTGTTGACCTTAATATTTCAACCCACCATCAATTTAAGATACATCATTTTTCCAGGAATGATAGCAAATTATCATTATTGACAGCTGTGGTCGTCAGTAAATGTGATAAAATTGACAAGAACGATTTATGAAAAAGGAAAACGAATATGTATATACTTTCACATTTGAAATTAATGTGCATCGAGGAATCATTATACAGTGACGGTCAAAATCATAAACCTTTCTGCATGCTTTATAGTCAGCCAGCCATCTGTCAGAACCAGTATTCTTTTGTTTGAGAGCTTGCATGCGTAAAAACATGCAAATCAGTAGTGTCAAAGTCTCGTGTTTTATCGTCACCGAATATGACACTATAATGATATACAGAAGTATATCTATACACTGAATAATAGTGGTACAATAAATTCTGGCTATATTAATCAGAACCATGTTTGGAAATTATCCTTTCAGTATGGCATATTGCCCATGTCGTTCTGTCTTTGCGTGCCTAAAACCAATATTAATGAGAAAAACTTGATACAGTTGAAGCTGGGGCGTATACAACGAGAAAAATAATCGCCTATAATAATACCAAAAAAAAAATCATTGGAACGAACGAAAGATGATAGACAACCACGCTATTTTACAAATCATCTTGCATTTTCACGTATACCTTCATGGAATTCAAATCAGATTGAATTACGGATGGCCTTATGACATTTTGCTTTCATTCATGCAAAAAAACAATCAAGGAGTTAACCAAGATCTCACCTACTAAGCACTCAATAGTTTGAATAAAAATGGGCATGCGTTTAGGGAATTCGTAAATGCATTACATTTTCGCAGTAAACATAATGGGTGTAGAGCCTAATTTTAGCCCACTTTCAGCTCTTGAGAAATACAATGTTAACAAAAACTGCAGTCAAATAAACTATCCACAGAAGGAAGAAATAAGGCGTATTACTGGGAATCAGAATCGGTTTTCCACTTCTAAAGCCACTTGAGAAAATTATGGAGAAACACAAAGACAACAGATAACCAAGGCTTGCCTAAGCATAGCAAACGTAAGTCAAACAACATCCAAATACACAGCATATGTAATATGCAAAAACGCCTCCTGCTGGCTGGGAATCTCAAGGATTATTTTGTTTGAGCTTCGAACATTAACCATGCCGGATATTCAAGATGGCGCGAGTGCCACTCTGATATATTTATTGCATTTACATACGAAGGGATCAGACGAACATCTAAATATGGACAAAGGCGCTGTTTATATCGTAATTTAATACCAGACTTATATGTGTCCACCAATCCGAGCTCGTATGTGGAACCCTGGTGGCGCCACACGGCCAGATAGCAAAAAGTTTCACAAATCAGCTTATATACGCTAAAAAATAGCTGAACTAAAGCATCCATGTATGGATATCCAAAGCTGCTTTTCGATATTCTCAAAATACATGTTGAAATATTAAATTTCTACTATTTTTCGTAATTTATGAAAAAAATATATTTCACAACATGAACCAACTATGTCAGCAGAAAATTTGACTGAAGAACTGATATACAATCCTGGTCATTGCTAACAATTGATTGATTCATTAGGTGGTGCCAAGCACTAACAGTGAATGATGCTAGAATGATAACTAACATGTATCAACATTAATGTCTGGTCCAAATCCCCCAATTTACTGTCAAATTAGAAAAAGAGTGACGATAGAACATGCGTTGCAGCAAGGAATTAACCAAGGTTAAGGTCGTTGGCAATAAGCGTTTATCTACAAAAAAGTAAGGGGTTTCGACAAAACGCTATCACATTTTGCACTTAAAAAGAAGTGTGCATGGACTTAATCTGTATGAATTATGACGTGCTTACAATGCATTCGTTTAAAAATGTTTCAAATTCAGATTTTTATCATAAGTGCAACAGCACTTCTTAACAGAACCCATTCTCCTTATGTAAGATGATGGATTTATCTAAAAAAAAATCCTTTAAGCATTACAAATCGTTCTTATCTCATATGTATGTCATAATCCTTCGATTTATGGTCGTATTCAGTTAAGGCGATCATTTAGCGAAAACATGTATTTGATATCCACAGTCGTTTATCACAGCGTACAATGCACCTAATTCTTCCCATTCATAAAGAATAAAGTAGAAGAATGACTTCAAACTACAATCTAGTTGGCATGCTTTAATGCAAATTCATATTTGAACACATTTATAGAAAAAATGCGTTCCGGATAATGGATCCACATCATAGAACGTGACATGAGGTCCTCCTAACATCCAGTATACAGTACCATTCTGCTGAACTAAGAATGCTTTCTCACGCAGAATTTCGTGAGTAACATAATGAAATTCAAATCAATCAAGCTGACAAGATGGACGCCTGAAAGGCAAATTCGGTAAAAACTCAATGGTGGTCATTAAATTTATATATGCATCATACGATTGACTGTACTTGTCAGTACAGGCGGTTTTACAGGCCTTGGCAGGGGGTAACCGCGACAAATATATATATATATATCGAACCTGCAGCACGTGCTCGGAATTATCGATGGTAAACAACAACAATATTCCCAGGAGACTACTAACGGTGGAAATATCGGTTGGGAATACCGCCCTCTTCTCCATTTAATAGCCCCTAAATCAAATACTTTTATTTCTTTGAGAAATTACGCCTATCGAGGCCTTTTGTCCATCAGAAGCAATTATCGTCATTTATGAATATATTCGAAAATACCGTACAGTAAGTTTTCTTAAATGAATATGTAGTTATGCTAATTCGACAATTGTATATTGACAGCTTAATCAACGTGCTTGTAAACACCGGTGAAAAATGGGCATTGGCCATCATAAATTAATCTCGCTATAACAAATAAATGGATAATTACGTTTGACACATGAATTATGGGAAAATTTCATGCAAGAAACGGCCAATGAACGATGCAGAGATGTGAAAGAAACATCTTAAAAAAAGGGTCAAGGGCCATTGTTGTGGTCAAGCTATGGCCATGCTTAAAGATGGCCAACAGCACATTTAGGCATGGTCAATTGGAAATAGCAGGCTATATACCAGGAAACTCATTTATCAATTCAAAACTATTTGAAAACACAATTTTAGAATCCCTAAAGGCTATCTCCATTTGCATTCAAATTAGTCAAAGCGATTAATAAACGCTTCAACATAACAGCATTCAGGATTCTCTGTAGGTTAATCAGAGTATACTTGATGAGATCTGATCAAATTCACAAAACTTTTGATAAAGTTTTCGCTGATTTACCACGTATGACCCTTCGCCAATTTTATTGTGCCAACATGACATACAACATTTCATTAGCTTTTAGCGTTGGCTTAAACCTACTGCATGTGACGTCAATATCAAAATGCATCAAAGAAGCCGTCTTTGATACTACTGATGGCAGCGATTAGAGAAATCCATCAAAAACTGTCGTAAAATAACATGACATCGTATCCTGCACAAGATGGATTGCTTTGACAAATCGAAACCTGAGCTTATCAGAACACGAGTTTTTGGAACTCGGAAGGTTAAGTTCACGGTCATAATGTACTGATGTAACACTTTAGCTGTCTCTGGTAATGAGTTTAACAAAGCCATTTGTCGCTTTATCCACTTATACCATGGCGCCTGCATGCAGATGGCGCTTTAAATATACAAAACACTCCCAAATGCCACCTGCACATTGCAGCATCATATGAAATAAAAGTAATACTATCTGAGTTTATCACATATACTAGTGAACTTATAAGTCCAAACTGCAATACCAGTGGAAACTAACCAAAAGTAATATCATGGCTTAAAACTGCTCATTTATGTCAGACGAATGTGTTTTTCGCTCTTTGACCAGGTCAAGCACACACACCTAACAAAAAGGAAATTTCCAGGAATGTTTCGTGTAAATAACATTTGATACCAGCCAATCCACAAGTCCTCAATCAAGTCAGAAAACTTGGTTTCAGTACCTTTTATTTGCATCAATTTTCAATATCAAACAGTACCAGGTTCCAACCCGTTCCCTAGCACCACTTATCGCTTTCGGCAGTCATTTACCCAAAATTGAGTTTGATAAACCCCAAGTTGGAAGAAAAAATGGATTAGACAAGGTTTAGCTCAAGTCAAGGGGTACAAATTCCTTCATCAACTACATATGTATCATAACGGATATTGCATGTATACCATGCATGGTGAGAACTGTGTACTCATAAAAAGTACATACATTTTTAAGGTCCATCATTTTAGGATAAATTGAAATTTTTTATTCAACCTTGAGAAGAAAGGCTCTTGCATCTTTGTATTGTATCGCAACGGGTTTCTTTACTTCCAAGAAGAGAACAGTGAAAAACATGTACGCTCGAATATTAGAATTATATTATAAAGAAGGATTAAAATGCTGCAACCATATTCACAGCGCATCTTGCATTCGCATTAATTACGACTGGATTATCTAGTCAACCTTGACCTTATTATATAATCGTGCATTTCATTATTTATTGTCAGAGAGAAAAAAGAAAGATGCCAAACGGATAAATCTGATTAATAATCTCACGCAGACACTGAAGACTGTCAGCGGGACGTTACATTAAACATTAAAATAAGTCCTTGAGAATCAACATTCACAATTTTATCACCGCATGTACGATAATACTGACTGCCGAATGCTGATCTAATCCTAATTTTATACGCATGGCATTACCATTCAAGCTTGAAAACCAAATGCTTTCAGTTTAACATGACCAGCATGCTTGAATTTAATTTTATTTTATAGCAAAATCTGTTGAGATTTTGTCTCAAAGTGCAAGATAAACTTGGAAAAACTGCTCACTAGATGGCTTTTGTCGAAGTTCTTGCACAAGATTTCACAATACCTCAACAAGCTCACATTATGCTGGAAACGTCAGTGTCCCATTGATGACTTTCATGGGCGAGTGTATTTTATTGTATTAATAATTTCGGTGTGGTTTTATCAGATAACATAGCTGTCAAACGTAAGGAGCCTCATATAAGATCATGTAGTAAATACATTTTGGTAAATAAAACGAGTCTGGAAACTCAAAATTTGACACTCACTAAAAAAAAAACTTGCAGTATGACAAAAAAAAAAAAAAAAAAAAAAAAAAATACAAGGAAATCTTTATTCCTCTCAGATGTCTACATTTTTTGCCTGACACTATAACTTATAAAGGGATGGATGAAGCCTGACTTTGCAATTTTACCCCAAAACGGTCTCTTTTCATATAGAAACAATATACTTTTGCCATAAATTGTATCTATTATCAGGGAGGTGAAGCCATGTAAAAATTCGCAAACTTTCCTATGTTATCACAAAATATTACACCAATACACCCTTAATAAATAAAATTTCGGCGAGTCATCACATTTGCCATTTTGATAAATGAAAGAAAGTTCTTTCTATATAAGATGAAGGTCATCATGCTCATGGCATTGAAAATATTCTAAAAAGACGCCCTCTACCGCTAGAAAACTTGAATTAAGAGTGGCAAAAAAACTCAACACCTATTCAAACATATGGTCATTAAACTTCACAACAGAAATCGATACTAAGTATAACCAAACCTGGGACTAAGTATACCTGCACTGGTACCTTGCCAATGGCCAATTTTTTGTGTTATGAGTTGTTGAAAAAGTCCATGAACCCTTCAACTAGCGCACCTGTTTATGCAAGTAAAAATGCTTTTGACATGACAGATTAATATTACAACAAGCATGCTGACGTTACTAGGAGAATACCATATAAATGCCGGTATAAAGTCATGTATTACATTTTCAAATTAATTCCTAGATGCATGTGTAACTAAGATGGAAATAACCTTGACCATTTTTCCGTCTCCCTTGAACTGACACAGAAAAGAAAAACCAGCTACAGCAGGCTACCACTATATTTAGGATCCCGAAGGATCTATAATAAAATCTCCATGAATATCTTGCAATAAAGCCTGGTAGAATCACCTACCAAAGTTGCATAATGCACTATACTTATATAGTATGGTGAAGATGCCAAAAACTGCTTTTGATATATCAAATCAGCAAGGTATTGTATTGATGCATATACATATACTGTGAATGCTGAAGACGCTTTACCCCTACAAAAACTGAAGTGATGTCATTGCACGATAATGACTTTTAACTTCTCCTGTATTTCAATGACGCTTCTTGTCTCTTACTTAAATCCAACTCTCTGTTATTGCATCTTAAACCTGCAAAGTTCTTTTGTTAGTTACATTTTCAGTATTTTTTCCAAGGTTTCAGTTCTATTCTCTGCACAATTTTTGTGTGGGATGCAATGTATGTAAACATCCTCCCCTCCTCATTCCAACTACACATTGTACGTATACATGATCAATTGATAATACTTAAACCTGATAATGCAAAGGCAGAAAAAAGTTGAAATTTATTAAAGGCTTTGCAGGGTAATTTATACAGAATGACGCCTTCGACACAATAAAAATACTATTAAATTCATAATTCAAGGCTTTTATTAGCAAGAAATAAAAACGAAAGAGGCCGGTTGCGGAGAAGAGTCAATGTCACTTGAACCTTCACCCAACGCTCCCGTGCACTGCATGCAATGACCACTTTGATCAGCAGGTGCCATTCTACACATTCAGAATTTCTGCAGAACATGGTCTGCACCAATCTTTAAGAAAAATCAATGATGTCCGAAGGCTGTCGTAAAGATTATTGCATTTCTTTAACGATTCCAGCATGCACAAGTAAACGTGGAAACAATTTATAATTAATACTCAATATAACAGGTGTGTACATTGCAAACTTGGTTGGTTTGTTGGGTGGAAGTCCCAAAGACATGGAAGACCATGACAGAGAGTCCAGTCAATGTTGTGAGAAAGAAACGTAGTGTATAGCTACTGCCATATGAAAATATCTCAAGTTAATGAAATTGTTGAAAAAAAGGACGAATTGCAAAAGTTAACACTGCAGGTTCACTATTTTACCTATAGTTAGCCTATAGCGGAAAAAACTAGCGAATGCAATGTCCTTCAAAGGCTATATACATGCATGTAACTCCACCCCTGTAGTTCCTATAATTTATATCGAGCACAGGAAAATACAGATAAATGTGGGTCAATCTGGAGCTTAAATTCATTTTCGTTTTTTCTCCAAAACGAATTATTCGTAGATAAGCATCGACAATTAACCGAAACTTCCGAGCGGCGGAAATTGTTATTGGTGCGGATGATCGAAAAGGTTGTCAACGCTAATTATCGACGGTCCGCTAATCACCTTTGCAATTATCATAAATAAAATGTGCTGACGTCAAGGCGACACGAACATATATCGGACAGTGTATACTTGCCCATCCCTATTTGTCCGCGCGAATAATTAAAGATTGATGGGCAATGAAATTAAAAGAACATGTATTCCGTGAAAAAACAACTTAAAAGTACGGATAAACACCAAGGCAAGAATTGTTAAATTCCTCGGATTTCATACAAGTCTTCATTAAGTTTAATTTGAACATAGTTCGTGAGTCTAATATTAAATTACAAAAACAACTAAAATAGAACATTAAATCTAACCATCTTCAAATCTAGCCATTAAAACTCAACAAAAGACTACCTAATTCAATGACGTTTAGTATAGTTTTGTTAAGCCATGTGTTTGCAAGCCTTAATTCCCTTTTATTATATGGAATAAAAGTTGTGCTAAGCTACAGATTTGCATTCCACAGTTTAGGAAGTAATTTGACGAGTTATAGTACTTATAGTAAAGTACTGCATAAATTGTGAGACATGAGTTCCAGTTATAACTTAAATGTATTGATATAGTAGTAAATTTGTAAAGCATAAAGCCTCACTGTATAGAATGACTGCATCCAACACAGATTTTTAAACAAGTTTTTTTTTTAAATTTAATATGACTGAATTGAGATTCACCTCTTGTGATATTTGACTATAAAATCATATATAATACATAACATTATACGTCACAAACAAATAAAACTAATCAGTCCCCAAATAACAACGTGGATTATATATAAAAAACGACTTCTCGGATTTCCAAATCTACGTGATAAATTCACCATGAAGTTTCATCATCATCGCTTTATCACGGTCAGCAACGAGTTATCGCAAATAATCCACGTGGTGGAAAACAGCTGATTATATCTGGGATTAAATCGCCCTTTCCCGATCAGCAGGGGAGAAAAGATTAGCAAGAGATAAGGAAAAAAAAGGCGAATTTTGTTAGGAAAAATCCAACGCTTTGCAAATCTTCCCAAATTACGGAGTTTCGCATCGGTGCCTCTTCCACGAGCGGCGCTCCTGAGGTGCCAACATCAAAACACCACCCTAATTATGCAGTTCGAGTGAGGCCCGGGCCAGGTGGGTGGGGAACTGGGTATACCTGCAACTTCTCCATATTTAGTAAGGCGGAGTCCGCGCGACCCTGACCCATATTTTACGGCAAAGAAGAGAATTCAAAACGGCAAGGTCGGAGTACAGGTATACACGTTCACCCGATAGACAAAACAATCGCTTCCAATTAAAACAATCGCGGTCAGAAATCATTAATTTACGGCGGCACCTTTTCATCCGATTCTTCCGACGGTGACCCGAATGGGCATCAGCATGGCCTGTCACAGCCACCGTTTAATTAGGCCTGGACATTGATTTTTGGGCAAGAACAAGAACAATTAAACTTTGAAATGAATAAGAAAAAGGCGGTGGCTCTGACGGTCATCTGGCGCTTCGGTTTCCGAAAAAAAAGTTTTTCAGAAGCAACATTTTGGTCCAACCCATTTAAAAACGTTCCAAAAATGAATATTTTCTTTTTACACGTCGCAAAAAAAGGGAGTGAATAAATAAATAAATACACATTTTACTGTGGTATATCAATTTATATAGACGCATGTGTAAAAACCATCAAAGTGCTATTTGCCTTTAATTTATATTGTATACTATAAATTTAAGGCGTATACTAATAATTTCATGTAGAATTCTAGATAAACCCAAACACAGAGATAAATAAAGACTGAATACTGCTGTTATTATGGATTCCAGCATAAAAACGTTATCAAAATAATCATGAGTTGTCAAGAGATAGTTCTTTTCATATAGGAGCAGATTAAAATACCCCACGCAGGTATATTTTACACCAATTTCAACGCAATATTATCACATATAAATGTATTATGATTAATACTTACGCATTGTTATTATAATCACAAAGTAAAACCGAAGCTAATTTCCTAGCTGGTTACGTAAGCCACTCCAGGACATAAAAATGATGAACTCATATAATAACTATGAAAATCATCAGTTAAGGATGCAAAACATGATATCATACAAGCTTTAACTATTTTTGGTTATGCTCAAATTCCTAATTTTCAGAACATTTTGTAACGACTGCAGATACTCGATATGTAATATTTACCAAGTTCACACCACTTCAGTCAAACTGATTTCTTACCTGAAAATAAAAACAAAAACAATTAATTTATGAAATATATGCGAATTACAAAAAGGTAAACACATTCAAAAGGAATTCATTAGATAAAATAGTATATCTGGATTTACACCATCTATCCCAATTTAAGAATTCAGAGGCCATCCAATAAGATGGTCAATACTGTTAAAACCAGATATGGAAATAGTTTAAAATATCGTTATTTACTTCAATATTTGTTAAGAGGGCAGTTTTACAAATGTTTTTTTTTTCTTCAAATCTTTAAGTTAACGATACTGTTGCGAAGTTAATGGCATAGTAGTATGCCTGCAAGTATACAAATAAAGTCATTTCAGAGAGACATCAATCCAAGTACAAGTGACTGGATAAGTCTGGATCTGCCTATAACCGCAATGTATTTTGTCTATATAAGCCCTCCTAACCTGGCAGTAACCCCGAAAAACTTTAAAATGGGCATTTGCATTGCTGCCAGGGACTATTAGATAGGTAAGTTAGATGGCAAACCACTCATACTGTCAGTATTTATTTCGCAAACATCTCATTCGTCTCGGAGTTGTACAAACGTGCAGGGCGGCAGCAATTTACTTCCCCATTTTGTGATATACGATAATTCTTGAGTGAAATATGCTCCGAAATGAAATTAATTTGCGCGACCACATGCGTGGATTTGGCGAGGCTGCCGGAACACTAAGCTACACATGCGTGGGTGTCAACTGCCATAACACGCACGTGTTTTAATACATACATCATGCGCTTTGACGCAACTGGGAAATGTATTACCCAAATTATGGTTTCCTGAATACTAATTTATACAACACGAGATACTTAAATATGCATAGCAGCATGGCGGCATGGTAGACGCAACCATGATCTCATAGACATTTCAAAAATAATTGAAAGAATAAAACAATCGAATGCATTTAGTCACATGAGGTCACACATTTCCGTCAAAGCATTCTTACAAGTTTATTAAATTTCTCCAGAAAATAAAGTTTGCAAAATAGCTATTTTACTGAAGCATCAAGGCAATTTTACTATATAATATATACTAGGTACCATATATGCATGCTCAGCAAGTTATATTGAGCTAATTATTCTGCAGTGGTAAACTTTAATACCGCCTATTCTTGGAACGATTTAGTTATTTAGTATTAAGTTCCCCATATATATCCTTACAAGTGCAACGAAAGTGCAAATTGTGCAAGCATTTGACATCTAAATAAGAAGTGTCCATTAAAGGCGTGTATAGGATTTGCTTCTTAATTTGTCTGCCTGGATAAAAAATCAACATTTTCCAGCTCGGACACGCCCATTAACAGGTTATAAACCCAATGTATACGGTATATACATATATAGGAAATATTCATGCGAACCGTGTTTCATAAAGGAGGCAAACATTTTTTTGGAATCTGGGAGGCAGAAAACCTGACTACATTTGGCCAAGTGGAAAACGTGTCAAGCCCTACAACGGAGACTCATTCCAAACCAGCTGAGAATTCAAATATTCAACTTAATTACGGGCCAGATGCTGTTTGCAGATATCATGAGACCGTATCAATCAAATAGTTCGTAGGACATCTAAAGTTTGCCAGATATTCACTCATGCCCGGACAGTTAGTGGAGCGATCAGAAATCAACTACAAGTCTGGTTCTATTGCATAACGAGGTTGTGTGCAAATTACGATTCAGTATACCTATACAGACAGAAACGAATGCCTTTGAGCAGTTAATACATCTGGACTTTCGCTATAATTTAATCGATGATTAATTATACATTTATCAACGCGTGTCGCACCAGTGCATGTACTCCTGTTACTGAAGTCAAAAATGGCATCTATGCAAGAGAAATGACATTGCACATAACATATCAAGTAAATTAATGGCAGTATATAAAAACGGTTCATATATAATGGTTAAGCCATTGCTACATTTTAGATGGGACTTTATATATCAACAACTAGTTATATTGCCCATTTGAGGGCAAATCCCCCATAGCTTAGCATAACTCCAGCAATATTTACTGGTATTTAAATGCATAAATTGCACCAAGGGATGCTCCAATTCTAAGAAAGCAAATTACATATATCACAACATTTTCTCTTTTTATACAAAGTTTCAAGAAAGAAACATGGACTACACGTCATTGATCTGATCCCAGTTAGTAAAATAGCATTCGAATTGCATGCCTGTAATGTAACTACAGGTGAGTCAACTGTGCAGAAGACAAGGTGAGACTCATGATGTAGCTCTTGATATTTAGATTCAACTGAAGTTGACAAAAAATGAGCTCTTTTGTAGCACCATAAAAGGTAGCATCTCTCTTTATCTGCAAAGCATGCAGTCTTTAATATCTCAAAAAATTGACTAAATCTAGAAGCACCTGCATATTTTTTCTACCCATTATCATAGACTCACCAGCAAACTCACGCTTTCAATCAATAAGGGCCAGGATAAAAAAAGCAAGGGCGAATAGGCGTTTTCAGGGTCAGAGGGTCATCCGTGTGCTCTCTCTCTCATCGCCATAGCCCGTGAAATCGTGTCCAAATTATTGAACAGGTGCGTGTTGATTCGAACATAGAACTTTCAATTTGATATCACGTATTAAAATTATAAATAATGCGCTGACTAATATACGCTTGAAGAACTTTTTCCTGCAAAAAAGCAATTTATCAAACGTGAACTTCGAGAAAAAAAAGAAGAAAAAAAAGTTCCTTATTAGCAGCTGTTTGAGTTTGCGTAAATGCAAAATGTATTCAAATCAACAAAACTGCATAAAATAAATATTTGTTATAAAAAGGACCGAAGAAGAAATGAAGATATACATTAATTCTTCCGGGTCTTATTTTTGGACTTGCTTTAGTTCATAGGGTTCATTCATCATTTTTTTCTATGGTAATTACATATTTGTGACGATTAATGCATAAACGAGAAGCAGCAAGTTTGATTAAATACAATAGAAACACCAAGGCAAAGGTGCAATTGAGCACTTGAGCAAGTGCAGTTCACATGCTCAAGCGCTGTCTGCACATGACAGACTGGCGTCAAATCTTGAATTGTGGCAAGGTAATACATGTTTATAATTGAATTATTGTCTTTATTCCCCGTTTAAACCCAACACTGTGACTATGATAAATACTAACGCACAGTATGAAACGCTAAAAAGTGAAGGCTCGTATAACTCAGCAGTGGAAGCCAGTTTTCCTAAAAATTACAAACCACAGAAGTGTGTTACATTCTCATAACGGCACTTCCAACATAAGTATCCTTGGAACAGATTTAAATCTTGTTTGAATTACGCTATAAATTGATCCTTGTTATCCGATATATTTTCTTAATAACTTTCCCTGAACTACCCAGATGCCGGAAAACCCCAACAAACCCCTGCATGTTTTCCGAAAAATACGTCTAAACCGACAGATAATATTAATAACACTCATTTGTTACAGACTCGGCCTTCTAAAAAAGAATATAAAACAATCACGACAAGATATGTATTTCATAAAAAAAATTAAAAAAGATAAAATCGCAACGATAACCCGAAATGGTGGACAATTACAATGAAATTAAGGCATATTTTTGACTGACGAAAATAGTTACAAATAGAGCTATTTTTTCACTGTAGACCGAGTCGAAGTTTTTATGCTCTCTATGATAAATGAAAAAGGTCGAAAAAAAGCAAACAACCGGTTGACCCAGCTTTTTGTTTAATGCGAGGAAAAACTACTGTAATATTCCGGATACAAAGTATATATATTAATAATAAATAAAGCAATAGAAATAAATTTACTAGATTAATTATTAATAGACACGACAATCAATTTTATCACAATTGAAATTTAAAAAATGTGTCCTATACGTGACTTCAAAGAAAGTAAGGCAGGCTATGGCAGTTAATTGAATTTTCTCGCCATTTAGATAAATTAACGTCCTTCGGGGCAAGGCTCGAGTACCAGGGACTACATAGGGCGTTTAAGTCGCACTACGCTATTATTATACATGTTGTATATTCATTTTATTATTCAATATGCCAAAAAAAAAAATAGGGTTAATGAAACTTTCCATCATTTTACGACAAAATCAACATAAATATGATAAATAGCACTAAGGTGATGGATGGTAGACTTCCAAACATAAAATTACGTTACAAAAAGAACTTAAAACCAACATTAAAGTTGTATTATCACATTGAGTAAGGTCACTTATCGTTGTTAATCTCTGGATTACGTTAACGAATATTTCTCCCCTATTAAATTACTGGTGAACATGTATTAATGTGATGTAAATTCACATGAAGCCCATTAACAACACCATCATACCTCGGAAGTAAACTTAAGCTACTTAATCTTAATGGTGGTCAGCCGGTGTTAATCATTCAATTTTCCAAGTTTAAATGGCTAATATCTACAATTTATTGCCCATTAAGACCGCCATGATACGACCCCTGCCACTGGACATGGTCGTGGATTCATCTGGTGTCCATCAAGTAATGTTAAGTAGCACCCTAAACAATTTAACGATAAACACATTGCAATTTCACATTCATGTAACCATAAAATAAAAAACTCAAGTTTTTTTGCCAACCATTACAGTCTGGATAAATGGTAGGAATGCACTCATATGGCGTCATGTATTAAATAGACCATCATCTTTCGAGGGGTCAGTGGCATGCGTATACGTCATGCAAACCCACTTGCAAAAACGGTGGTTACATTGAATCAAGTTCAGGAATAGCCAACAGCAATACATGCAATTATTCCAAACCTGATTTGCAATTAACAATTCTCTTAATACGTGTTTATGTTCAGAGGCATTATCGCAGGCCCACTCATTTTTTAATGCATGACTATGTATATGTGTCTTAACGTACGGTTATAACTGTTTTTCAACCTTATTCAACTCGCGACACACAATATATTTTTCATTATATAAGTTTCCCCTCATTTTTTAAATGAAAAATCAGGTTTCGAATAAAATACAATTTGACATGTTAATTGATGGAAACAACTATGGTTACGTTCTTAATAAACCGTTCAATTTGTATCTATTTCTAAGATTGAACGAAAACTGCCTTTCAAATCGCTATCACTAGAGTTACTATATATCAGGTGACTTTCACCCCCTAGATTAACACCATATTACGAAACTACAGAAACACTAACACTATTAAAGTAAAAAAGAAAAATAATATAATATATACATATTACGCTTTATTATAATCTGTATTTATGTTGGTTTTCATATGCATAATGGCATGCTGTCAAACTGAGTAATATATTAAGTTTATCAAAATCAGATTTTCTATAAGAAAAGTTGTCTGGAACTGTCCAAACCTGAAATTTTCATCCCAATAAATTATATTTTAAACAACTTATCTGGACAACATCAGGAAACCTTTATCCCAGTTTTGTGTACACATTTTGCCTATTCTTCAATATTAACAAAATGATAACAGCCACTCCCCATGGCACTGACATATTGCGTTTAAACTAATTTTGGTAACTAGCATTTCGCTCCCCGCTAATTAAATTAAAAGGCGGTAAATCATAACCGCGTTAAATGTAGGCCGCCATTAATTTTATAGAGTTATTACCGACTTATTTCTGTTTTTAAACAATGAGATTGAACCGTAATCAACCCGAACGACCTACATTTGCACGCAATAAAAACGCTCGATTTTCGCCAATCAAATTTACGGTGCAACACTGTCGTAGCAACCGCAGCTTAATGACCAAATTGTTACTCAAACATCGGAGAATCTGGCCTAAATCAAATTTTCCAGAAGAAATTAAAAACTTATCGAATAAATTAGTCAATTTAGGACATAACTAAACATGCATGCATGGCAACCGTTGGTTTACTGCAGCTATCTGAAGTGTACAGTGAATTTTCGGTATCAGCTATAGCACAATAAATAATTTGATCATAATTATATAAATGTTAGATTGTCCATCTAAAAATCTCAGCGCCATCTATGTTGACTGTTACGCAGCGGCAAGGCTCGACAGATTACCTAAACTTGTATTATGCAAGCAGAGAATGCAAAAACTATAACAAAATTTATTGCAATTTTCTATTTTAAGTCATGGGAATGAAATTAAAACTAGCACAGCTTCGCGGTTAATCGCGTTGAAATTGATAATGACTTCCCAGAATATTAGTTCAACTAATTCATGCGTGTGTATTAGAGCATTTCGGTTTTTAAAATGCTCAGGTGAGCAAAAAGAGGCATTAGCCTGTTAAAAGCACACGTCGAAAAATTCAGTTTTTTTTAAAGAGTTTATCAGCAATTTAATTCAATTTTTTCGCTTTTGAAACCGGTAAGAAGCAATTCATTTTTAATAAAAAGCCTTTCTTATTATATATTTCCCTTCGATTGTAACGGCGATTGAATAGCAACCTAGCTGTTCACCGATTAAACGAAGGCGGGATCAATCGTACTCTCACCATGTGGTCAATGTACGGTGTAGGAGGACACCATTCGCCATTCAATTCGAGTTCATGCCTCCAGGAACTCGTACTGTGTTATTGAAAATTTAAAGTGAGGCTGAAAAAACTGAAATAACTCTGGGACAATTTGAACAGAAACCCCATTTGTGCTAACCCCCATTAAAAAGGCTGAAAAAAAATTGTATCCTCCATATCAGAATTCAGAGGTAAAACGATAACGCCTCGAAATTGTTTGCACTTATTATGAATATTTTGAAAATTAAAAGTTACTGGAAATGTGCTTCTACATTAGGATAATCAAAAGTATCGCCATGTTGGCAAAGAAACCGAAGCACCACCGGTGTTTGAAAAGTTCGTGTCTCGAAATAGGTATTAACAACACGTTGCAGAGTCTACGGACTTCCCAAACATCGTCGAACTCTTCAAATGATCTTCTATTATCACCACTATTAATCTACAGTTTTATGCACACTAATATCATACGGGACAAAATATACTGATATTCAGGATAACTTTTCTGCTGTATACAATGAGAATTTAGAGAGCAAAAAAAAAAAATTGGCAAAACATTCATGGGAAACATGACTAACTGGTCATCTGAAAAACAGAGATACTTTTGTAAAATATTACCGAAATAGGAAAGACTGGACACTTAGAGTAAACTTGTGCAGATGTCGTGCCGAGAACATCTGTACAAGGAAAGCACTTTTGGGAAAGTTAATTGAGGCAAATCTGACAAATTGGTCAAGTTCGGTTCGCAATTGCTTACGAGGTGCATTTATGGCAACAAAAAAAGAGAAAAGGTTTGTTTTTCGCAGAAAGAAAAGTGAGACGAAGGCGCCCCCTCAACGACTATGTTAATGTGTTCCATTCCAAGTCCACTAACAGTACAAACGCCCCCACCGACCTCCGCACGGACAACCGTTATTTTCCACACAAGCGGCTTATGTCCCACTGACTTGTTCACGAGCTTGTGAAACGGCAGCAGGGTGACCTCGGGTTCAGCTCGACCATGGTTATTGACCCTAGTCGAGTTGGGCGTCATCGTACTACTGGTGTTGCCAACGAGGAGGAATCCGTTTCGGGACACGCACTAAAAAACCCTGTTCGTCAGCCACCCACGCAGGTAACAGGATCCGATGACAATGCGACATATATAGGAGAGCTTTGCACCCGGGCCACAATATATGGATGGACACCCGAGCCGCTGTCCATGGGATGTCGCAACTTAACACCGTGGACAAATTTACCGATAGCGAATAATCGCCAATTTGCACCATTGCAATGTACAAAATGCTTTATAAAGAGAAAGTTTTGTCTTTAGATGGTGATATTAAAAAAATGCTTTCCTACTGTAACTCAAGTGCGGCTCAAGCCTGGCATTGGTCAACTTCCCAATGCACTGAACAATTGATTGCTCTTTCTTCCATCCAAGCGCTACCAGAATATTGCCATAATGATGGAGTTTGGTTTTTCCACAAAATCATCTGCGTTCTGGCATGCAAGACCCAAATTCCTACAATTCTATGTGCATTGGAGGGACGGCTGACCCATAGACCTACTCTACGCGGCAGCTTTGTCAAATGGCACTCCTATACGAACGAAAAAGGTGGGCAATGCACTTTTTGAGCAATACAGTTGGGCAATATGCCGCTCCTTATAGCACAAAAATGACCTAATCGATCCTCTTATAATTTATTGACTCGTATTGCTCCAGCCATTTGCCCATTTCTCAGAAGTGGGAGGAGCCAAACTCGTCGAATGACGTGATACTTAATTTCAGCACCATCTTGTTTGTCGTGACTCGTGAGTTGAAAAAGTTTGAAAAAACACATACAAAAATGTGTATATGCATCCCTCAGCACTTTTACTCGTTCGCGTATTAAGCTATTATTATGCATAATGTAGGCGTGTCCTACTGATGGGCGATTTCATGGAAAACCAGAAAGATTTCACGGTCCGCTGACCGAACCAACATTTATTAATTTCGATGGTGAATGGATGCCTTCATGAATTTTGATGTACGTTTTCTAATACGTATTTTGCTGTATTCGTTACACACAATTAACGAGCATGGGAACAGTGACCCTATAGTTCTTCGTTATTGTGCAAATTTAAGGCCTTGGATCACGGCATAGGCTTACTAATAAAATCAGGCAATTTGTTGAAAATAAATGAAGCTTCTTGCAACACATGGTTAACAAAACATCCTATGTTTCATATTAATTAAAATAATCATGAACGAATGACTAATTCATTTGTAACACAATCATTATTTCGACCATATTTTTAAGAATTGAATGAACACGTGTATTTATTCAAATTATTGAGCGTCGCACTCTACCAGTGAACCAAAACACGTGTTATTCATTCAAAGCTTACGAACATCTGCTTTGCACAAACTAAGTTTAACGCTTCAAGCAACTAATATTATTTCATGGGGTTTTAGTTTTGAACTATAAAACTGTTATTTATGCAGTTTATCTTGAATTTTAAAAAATAACTATGTTGGAATTGTTAAAATGCAAACATTTGAGTCGCAAGTTCACATGTAAACGTGTGCAATCAAACGGGGAACAATCTCTAATCTCCATGCAAAATATCAATATGAAATACAGCAAGATTAAATTATGTAAGATACTATATTTAAATGCTTCATGCCTACGACTTGTTGCCACAAACTGAAACTACTGTTTAATAATTCATATTTATTTCAAATGACAGGCAGTTATGAATTAGATTAACAGTGAATATGCAAAAAGCCTAGCAGCAGACCACCCAAAAATGCAAAACTGACCTCAAAAACTGAAAATGTGGATGCATGTCAATGCCACAAATATTGGCATAACCTTTGCCCTCTTAAGATAAATCCATTTTTCAATGTTTATCTGATTGCATTTATTAAGTCATGAAATTTTAGTAATCCTAACGAAGGGCTTACTTGTGTATGTATTATATCAGATATGCTATTTAGTTCACGAACGTTCCATAGATCCACACTTTAATTTTTCTCAAAACATGTTCAAAATTGCATTTATTCGCACAGCATCCTTTTCATCTCTAAGTGAGATTAGCTGCACACAATTACAAAAAACCTTTTAATCGGTCCCTTGAGCATGCTTTCATGAAGATCTGGCTCAAGTTTGACAACAGGTACCACATTTTCCCAAGACCAGACACCCTAATTGACCTTCGCTTTCCAAAGAAGTATACCGAAAATAGCTTCAGTAACGGGTCCATATATAGAATTGGTCAAACCTATCTGGGGTAACACGAGGGTGTCGAGTCAAACCTCCCTTTCTTCAGAATTTTGCCCATGGTGATTTTTCTAGCGAAAGATGTGCGATATTTGTTCACACTTCGAATAGTTTATTGACGATTAAACATGACAAGCAAGCTTATTTCATTATTTCCGCCCATTAGAAACGGGGGTTTAATTTACTCAAAGAATTGTACCAATATAATTTATACTAAATCAGACTATCGATTTTTCCAATCGAAACCAATCCTCCCAATCCCCCATCCCCTCCACCTGTAGTGCTACGGTCTCCACCCTTTTGTACACCCTAGAAAAAAAAATCCAGGACGACTAGATTAATTTCAATGACCAATTTGTCGTGCCATGCGTTGACAGTTCTTTGCATATCCTGCATGGACATGCAGAATATCATTTTACCGATTTGGAAATTTGGTAGCCCAAATGCAAACTTTCAATCGCTCATGTCAAAAAGCTGAAATTTTAAAATGACCCACCTACATTATATAATAAGAACGATTAAATAATGAAAAAAAAGTTTTGATGTCTGTATCTTGTGGAACAACAGCGAAACTATACACTCAGAGCTGTTATCAAGTATTTCTCACTCGTTCAATCAAGTTTATGAAACGTTCTGGCCTCATAAAACATAAAAAAGTTTAAAAGGCTTTAGTTTTATTTAAATTGGTCTCTCCCAAATTAAATATTGCAGGTTGTATTTAAACGATGAATCATTTTAAAAATTGTTCTCAAGTGCACTTGAATCAAGGTCTGCAACATGCATAACCACAAACTTGCTGCCACCATGTAAGGTGGAGACTTGAATTCGTTTGAAAAATTGCCTCCCATTACTGTAAAAAAACAATACTGGTTAAAATTGAAGACTATAGCTAGTAGGAGTACAACATGTAAGATAATCAAGGAGTGACCAGTAAAACGATTCGGAAACTGGGATTTGAGGTTGACGTATGTTTTACATTTTTGAAAAAGCATTTTACACGAGCTTCGATGATTAAAAGCAAAATTATGTCTCAGAATGGATCCTACCCTCAATAAGCATTAAACATGCTTTGTGAGTTTCATTGCCAAAAACCTATAAAAATGAAATAACGATTAATTTAGCCAATTATAGTCGCAGAAACATGATTAACGAACAGTCCGCCACTTTGATAAAAAATACATATTATTGGAGCAGTTGCTGTTACGTTCGTTTACTTCGTATTTCGAAATGCACATGCTGCTAAGAAATTTATAGCAACTGGACAACGAAAACATGTGCAATTAATTACGTACACTCACCTATATATATATTGAAATCCGAAAGTAGGCCCAGTATACAAATGCCATTGCATTCAAACTAATGTCAAACTGTGCAGGGATATAAATTTGACCCATGTATGTTGTACATTTCTTGTCATTCATCCGTTTTATAACCGTTGACAGGACATGTGTTTACAACATTAAGTTTAGGATTGGCAAATTTGATCAAATTAATTATTTTTGACCTGGATTTTGTGTACCACAGACATCGGCGCCATCTAGCAACTTCGTAACAATGGAACAATGTAGTAGGAAGAATAAAGCATTTTAGCTCACTTGTAAACTCTAATACAGTTTGTACAGGGTAAAACCATTGTCAGTCTGGCCAATACCAATTTTTCCATCAAGTCTTTTCGAGATATCTTAATCTTTAGAAAACGTTTTTCCCATATTAACTCAGCAGTGGCCGAGCTTTCCAACTGTGCCATTCTATCTCAAACAGTTGGAGAGAGGTATTTACCGTATAACGAACACATTTCGAGTTCAAATACAGGAGTCAAATCGATGTTTTCTGTGAGAATTTCATCCAAAATTGCCATTGAATTGTAACCAACTGAGATGCCAACCGAGTACTTTCATCAACTTTCCAGAAATTAAGTCTGCCATCGGTGATGTCAGCGCAATTATTGGAGGCAATCGGGTTTTCCTTAAAAATGCGTGACTCACGATGGTACACCTTGAAACAAACAGTCAGACATTCCTTAGATTTAAAAATAACGGAATTTGCAACCGTTTATTTAAAAAAAGAAAAAGAAAACTTTTGAGGGGGGAAAAAACCTCTTCCTTTGTTGACAACGTATTATTACGGATATATTATTGCCTAGATATAATAGTGATCAGGCAAGGCCGGAAGGAAGTAAAAACAGGTGATGACGGGCCATGAATAAGAAAATCACCCACCTTTCCTCCTCAAAACACCCTGGGATATGTTAAGTGGGAACAGAAAAGTGCTTAAAATTCCTCCCCCAATTCGTACGTCTGGGAATTTCCAAGGGCAAATTTCAGGGGTGTGAATCGTGGGAAATTCGAGATCGCCCTTGACTTTGAGGCTAAAATGGACTAGCCTTTACAAACGAAAAAATGTTAGGAATCCGAAGGTATACACAAGCACGAAAAGGTAATCATCTCTGTGATAAATGCCAAGCAATTGCAGGTGTGATCATAAATTCCACATCAATGATTGTTACGTGACATCATGATACGCTAGGTTGTATCTAAACAAAAACTAAGTTTTTTCTTCGAAAAGAACAGCTACATACTATTTGCAATGACTTTCTATGGTTCACGAGTCCATTTCTATTTCTTCCATAATTATTAATAATTCTAGTTACAAACAAAACAAAACAAAAAGTCAGAAGTCTGCTTGATAAAAATAGGCCACTCATCATAGACATTACTGTACATGTCAACGTTAGAATTTAGTCCTGAAACTCACTTCCTAGGCTTCTCGTGCCAAATGCGTGCTTTCTTTCGATCAGCTGTTGGGAGTAGGTGGGTCATGGGAGTTCATTCATAAGGAAAGTTCTATACAACAAGGGGAAAATGTTCAGTGAAAATGAAACAGACAATCCTCTGCCACTCGCCTGTAACTACGAAAACATTTTTCATCCTTGGAAGAAAATCCGCACAGTAGTTTTGTTATGTATACAGGTGATTCCCAGAAAATCCTAAGAACCCAAAGTTTGAATGTGTACTGCACCTTAACAGGTTTGAAAAAGTTGGCAGACAAGTCGAGCAAAACAAGAATACAGAAGCCGATTACCCAGTCTGAATGGCAGACACGAAGTTGACCGAGCCTTTGCGTCCACCTCCCCTCCCCTTGACCAGTCAACCAGCGCCCCTTGACCACGCGTACGTATACATACATACGTCTGGGATGCAAATGTCTGTTATGCAGCTAGTTAGCCAAACACAGCAAAGGTGCATTGGCCTGCAAGGTACACATTGGAATTTACTGCAAATGAAATTTATAGGGGCAATTCGACTTTTATTATACATATTTACGAAATTCGAGGATTGGTAAAATAAGTGTGATCTTATCAAAGAAACATCATACACCTAACTTCAATAATAGCTTTTCAAAGATGCACTTTAATAGAACTTATTAATAACTGGAGCCAATTTAACTTTCTTTAAAAATCCAAAAGCTGTAAGTTGAACGAAATACTGTATGGACAATGCATATTTGATGAGCAAGAAAGAATGCCTTATCGCTCAACTTCATCTTGGTCCACCTTGGTCAATGTAAAGTTAATAGTTTCGTTAAATGCGTACAACATTGCTCAATTAATTTACGTCAACGCAAACATTCATTAAACAACAGCCCACATGTCTTAACTATAAGGTTGAATTATTTCCTCACATTGCAAATGTAAATAGGCTCCCAGACTAACCGAATCTAGTTCAATTCCCCTCTTAAATCAAAAACCTATGTTATATAAGACTTGTAATCGCTTTCCAGTCATTAATAGAAACAAGTGATACTGCTATTACGTACAGGGTGTAACACTATTATGTAACAAACATCAGCCTCATCCATCTGGTTTACATGACTTCATGTTTAGACTATACGATCTTCATCAAAGACGTTTATATTTGGTACCAATTAAGAAAGACAAAAAAACGTTCGTGAGTTTCGAATAAATATAATTCTAAACCGAAATTTTTACATAGGGGTGACATTCAAAAGCCGAATCTTGGCCGAGTCTCTTAAATTCTTAGACAAATTCCATTTATTTAGAGGTGAACCACATTACAAATACCGAATATAGGAACAGAGGGCTCAACATATAAATTTAACTCTGGAGCTAAACTGCGGTTAAATGTACCAGAGATTGGTGGAACATGACTGCTGGACAAATTGAGACTGAAAAACAGCTTTAATTAAACGTCCTTTGCAAACCGAGAAAGGTCGCTCGTAAATCCCCCATTAATGAACGCTGAGCACCCTTAAGAATGTGCAGTAATAATAATAATAATTGTAATAATAATAACGCAGCGGTTGCAGTCTCTTCTAATACGTTGGGTAGGCCTAGTACTATTAAAAATATTAAATTAGGCCAAGGTTTTAAACGGGTTTCAGCCAAATAACGAGTTAACGAGGCACGCAACTCGAGTGGCGTTTATTTTCTTGCTGTGGTTTCACCTCCAATGAACGGTCAAACAATGAAACGAAGTCAAACAAAAAATTAACCTTAATTACGTTAATCGTCAAGTTTACAACGTATAAACGCCATAAGGCAGACGAGAACGTCAGAACTGGGAGTTTTCTCCCATAGGGGGAAAAATCTCATGTCCCTAAAGCGTTTTGCTCAAATTTAAACAATGAAAATATCATCTGCCATTTATAAGGTGCGTTGCACCAATCATTGATTGACCGTTTGAGTCAACAGTCAATGCAACACAGTCTCTTAAGGCGGGGCGAAAGCCTATACCTGGCATGTATTTTTTTTCAAACACAGATTTGGGCAAAGTAATACAACTATGCACAATAAAAAAATTGTATTATGATCAACCATATT